>PVJH01006393.1:0-102175 GCA_004026705.1 Nesogale talazaci | reverse complement strand
CAAAGAGAAGGTAGGGGTAGGGACGAGTTCGAACCCGGGGCAAAGAGAAGGTAGGGATGAGTTCGAACCCGGGCTACAGCATGACCACGCAGGATCAAACTGAAGCCCCAAACCCAAACTGCTTAAGGGTTTTATAGGGTACAAGCTTGGGGACATACAGTTGGTGTTTACAGATATCATGGGAGGGGATACAGTTGGTGTTTACAGATATCATGGGAGGGGACACAGTTGGTGTTTACAGATATCATGGGAGGGGATACAGTTGGTATGTAAGGCGTAGATCCAGTTAGCTATCTCCAAAGCTCAGATGTGCTCATAAAAGTTTACTATTACAAGTTGTTTTGCATAAAGTCACTCTGACTAGTGAACTTTCTTTTAACCTTGAAACAAAATGGAGTCTGCATTTAAAATGGAGTTCGTTAGGTTACACTGTTACAAACAGTTTTGCTTGTAAATTTCCTCTTTTAAAAAAAATGTTCCCATGTTTGCAAACTGTATAAAAACCCTGAATTTTCTTTGTTCAGGGCTTCAGTTTTTGATCCTGCGTGGTCATGCTGTAGCCCGGGTTCGAACTCGCCCCTTTTCTCTCCCCTTTTCCCCTTTTTCTCTCTCAATAAACTTTGTTTTTTCTGCAGACTTGTGGGTCAGTGGTTTTTGCTGGGTGCTCGCTCCATAACATTTGGAAGCCCCAGCGAGATCAACCCACCACCACTGATCACCTTTGCGGTCCGGACCTGGAAAACAAGACCTGCTCGGCGCCGGTAAGACAGGCCTGATTTATTTGGTTTTTTTGAAAATCATTTTTTGGTTTTATCTGGTAATCTGAGAGTACTCATCGTGGGGGCTGAGTGAGAGCGGGACGCCCCATTAATCTCCTCGCGCATTAATCTTCTTGCCCAGCTGACGCGGCGACAGTCGCTGAAGCCGAAGGTTTGGGGCTTGCTCGGCCCTTCGTCTTAATAATAGAGCTGGGGCTTGCTCGGCCCTTCGCCTAAATAATAGAGCTGGGGCTTGCTCGGCCCTTCGTCTAAATAATAGAGCTCCTCTCATTTCCTCCTCATGATTTTTGGTCTTATTTGTGTTAACCCCGGACCCACTGTTCTCCTCCTTCTTGTACTTTTCATCATCTCTGTCAGTCTTGCCTCAGTTGCTCCTCTGGGGTGGAATTGAAAAGGAAAACTGGTTTAGGACGCGTTCGGTATTTGACTTGGACTGATTTTTGGTTTTGCTCTTTGATTTGATGGATATGGCATTGGTCTTTGACACAAGGTATTTTTGGTTTTGACATAGGACTGATTTTTGGTCTCGGTTTTTGATTCGTCGAATACTTGGCTCATGTCTTAAACAATTTTTCTCTGATACCTTCAGGTGCTGAAAATTTTTGGCTAAAACTAAGATTATTCGCCTTGTTTCCCTTAAACCTCTCATGTGGACTAATCTTCCTTGTTTAAATCCTCTCTCCTTAGTCTTAGGAGGCTCAGTTGTCTACATTTTTTCTGTGAGACTAAGTGCTGCTTCCCCATCGGAGTGGACGGTAAAGAAATGGGTTGGATTTGGTCTCTGGTGTTTCCTGGTGTGTTGTTTGTTTCTCTCATTACAGTGTCTTATTGAAGTGGACAACATGGGACAAAGAGAGTCTAAAAGTGGTTCTGTGTCTCCCCTGACCTGCCTCACTAAAAATTTTTCTAATTTCAAAATGCGTGGAAAAAGTTATGGTGTCTCTTTAAATGCTTTTAATTTGAGAAAGTTTTGCGGGTATGATTAGCCCACCTATAATGCCTCTTGGCCAGAGGAGGGATCCTTTGATATAGATTTGTAAAGTTGGGGGCCCCGGGGAACATGCTCATCAAATGTATGCCCCTTTCACCACCTCTAATCTATATAATTAAAAAGAACAAAACCCCCTTCAGTGAAGACCCCCAAGAATTAATCACTCTCTTAGAATCTCTTTTTTCTGGTTTTCTAAAGACAACTACCAAAGCAGTGACAACTGCTGCGGTCCTGGTTCTGTTATACTGGTTTTAAACTGTGTAATCGCCAGCCAGCCAAGTGTGTCTCTGTGTGTTTCCGTCAGTCTGTTCATGTGGCCCTTTGTCTAGTGTCTGAGTCCTGGTTTCCTAATAGTTTTCTTTGTGATGTTTATTTTGGCTGTGAAACTCGAAACAGTAGCCCCAGCAAAATGAACTGTATTACAAAAAGTAAACCTAGGTTTGGTTTATATTTGTATCTGCCTGATTTTTCCCTTATTACAGTGTATTTAAAAGTCACATTGTCACTCACTGTTGGCGTCCCTGTTCCTGTAAAAATGGGTCAAAAATCAAGACAAATTTGAGTTGGCATAAGTCACCTCAACTCACAGTAATCCTGTTTTTCTTGGTGATTTTCAAGGTAAAGTTAGTGTGTTCACAGTTTTATACTGCTCTGAAGTGTTTTCTACTCTTTAAATGTTTAAATTTTTATGTCAATGTCTTGTCATGTAATAACTATAAAAGTTGCTTGTCCTGGATTTCAGAAATATTGTTTAAAAGGTACTATTTTTGGCATGGAGTTTGCTGGCAGCCTCTAAACGGTTTTTAAATTCAAATATTTAACTTAAATCTATTGCTGCTGTGTATTTCTCATCTATAAGCAGCCTATTGCAGGCTAAGGCAAGGTTGTACTATCTTACAGTATGAAAAGCCTAAAGGGCAATACAGCTTAATCAAACCTGTAACTTTATTGGTAAGATTAGAGAAAGAATGTCTGTTTGGTAAGTTACTTCTACAATTAACTAAGTGGGCGAGACTTCCTGTGGAAACTCTGGTTGGTATTTTCCCTTTAAGGCAAACTGTTACCCCTCCTGTCTAAGTGCTAAGTCTAGAAGGTCAGAGTAAGTCGCAGAAGGTGAGAGTAAGTTGTAGAAAGTCAGAGTGAGTTGCAGAAAGTGAGAGTAAATTGCAGAAGGTTAGAATAAGGGCAGGGAAGAGTCTGGCTGTACCAGAATGTGAAAGTAATCTAAAAGCTTAAGTTGTTTGAAGGAAAAAGTGAATGTGGTCATAATATAGTGTGAGACGTGTGAGAGAAAGAAAAAGTGAATGTGGTCATAGTTAGAAAGATTCATAGTAAGAAAGATTACAGTGTGAGACGTGCAAAGGAGGTTCTGTTTCATCATGCTGCAAGAAGAGTGCTGTTATTTCATCAACAAATCAGGACTGGTGGAACAACGGGTCAACAATCTACATAGACTCAGCAAATAACTGTCCACTATCCTGCAAAAAGAAAATTCGCTGTCTCCAGCCTCCTGGTGGTCTTCGCCCATCGTATCAGCCGTCCTGCCATTTGTAGGACCGGTACTTTTCGTGCTAGTATTGCTTTCCCTGAGGCCGGTTCTTTTCAACAAGCTTATGGCCTTCATCAAACAGCAAATAGAATCCGTGCAGGCGAAACCAATTCAGGTACATTATCATAGGTTGGAAATGCAAGATGGTCGTTGCAGACACACTGTATCCGCCAAGCTCCCTCGCGTGCGTGCTGAGCTGGCTAGCCAATGACGGGTAAGAGCTAACGGCAGCTGTACCAACCTAAGACAGGCCTAGGTTTGCGCGTACATTGGCATTCCCAGGCCCATGACCGGTAAGGACAGTCTGCGCGCTGGCCAACCTAAGACAGGCACAGCTCCTGCATCAGCTAATTGGTTTTTTCCCCGCCTACCCCTATTAATGTGGCCTAGAGGTTGCAGAAGCAACTATTGTAGAGAGCACTGCTCTCATTAAAAAATGCTGATTTGTTGGCCCTAAGCCTTGAGATCACCCATGATCTCCAATTAAATTGGTATGAAAAATTGTTATCTTCTTCCCCGTGGTTAACTTCACTTCTAACTGCTGTAGCTGGACCTTTGCTTTTGTTAGTACTTGCATTAATTGTAGGTCCGTGTGTGTTTAATGCTTTAGTAAAAATAATACATAATAGGCTTAAAGATATAAAATTGTTTGTACTTAAATCAAATTATCAAGCTTTGGAGACCCAGAATATAGAATCAATGATTTGATTCAGTTACTAGAACAGGAGGGAATGTTGAAGACAAACTGAATCTAAGAAACTCCATTTTGAATCTCTCAGCCATTCTGAAGAAGTGTGTCCTGCTAGATCAGAGTGACCTGGCATAGTTTGGCCCAAGATAGGGAAAAGTAAAACTAATGAGTATATCTGGATAGTAAAAAATAGCAAGCGGGGCATATGCATTCCTGCACACCCTCTCTCCTCCTGGTGTCTGGAGCAGATAGCTGGTGTCTGGAATGAACAGTTTTGCTTGTAAATTTCCTCTTTTAAAAAAATGTTCCCATGCTTGCAAACTGTATAAAACCCCTGAATTTTCTTTGTTCAGGGTTTCAGTTTTGATCCTGCGTGGTCATGCTGTAGCCCGGGTTCGAACTTGCCCCTTTTCTCGTCCCTTTTCCCCCTTTTCCCCTTTTTCTCTCTCAATAAACTTTGTTTTTTTCTGCAGACTTGTGGGTCAGTGGTTTTTATTGGGTGCTAGCTCTGTAACAGTTTTAAAAAATTAAAAATAACAGTTAAAAATAGTTTTAACTTACTGAATTTATTATAGTTAAGCCCCCCTTCCCCATCCCCTTCCTTTTCAGAGAGTCTTCTGTATAGTAGGACCAATTTCCTAAAATAAGGCCAAGAGGTGCAGTGTTTCTAAACCTTCAAACTGTAACCATTTTGCAATTCTCTACTTGCTAGAAACTGGGAAGTTTCTTATTTATTTTTGTCTTTTCAGCTACAGAAAAGGAAAAGAAGATCAGATAGAAGGAAAACATAAGATCAAATCAACAAGAGGCTGCAAAATTTGAAGAACATTTTTTGTAAAGTACCATCCAGTCATCTGTGACCCATAGCTACCCTGTGCACAACAGAATGAAACACTGCCTGTCCGGAGCCATCCAGCCGGGACATGCTTGGCCTTGCTACAGTCACTAGTCTGAACTCTGGGCCGGGACAACTGCCCAGTCTGATACCATCCTCACAATTGCTTCTATGCCTGAGTCAATTGTTGCAGCTACCAAGTTGATTCGTTTTGCCAAAAGTCTTCCTTTTCCTCTGCTTCTCTGTTTTACCAAGTGTGGCAGTCATGTGCTTGATGTCAATTTCATAATTGAAAATCTAGGGGTGGAGTCTAGGCTGTTTATCTGGAGATAATCATTAAGTAGCTAATAAGGCCTCTGTGTGGGCATGGCTTTCTCCTGAGACTTCAGGGAAATCTCATGATATTTCCCTCATGGAGATGAGAGGCAATCTCCCTAGTTGTTGGGAGTCAGTCTCTGAGATGACAAACTACGGACAAGACAAGATGGCAGTGTCCAAGGAGCTGGAGGAGCCGGAGGAGAAGCCACATGGGCTTACCCTGATGGAACCAGACCTGAAGCTGGAGAAGCCATGTGGAGACCCATGCCAGTGCTGAGTTGCTTCTACCACCACTGGATACTGTTGATGGACCCTGAGCCCTGGAAGCGAGGAGCCATGGGGAGATCCCTGCTAGCGCCAGGATTCTGCATCCACTGGCCTATGACTTCATGAGTTGGAAGGAGACGTTATAGACTGGTATCCAGCATCTGGGCTAATATCAGACTTATGACCTTGAACTGGACTGGGTTGGGATGTTTCTCAATGTTCCATTCCTCTTGAATATAAACCCTACCCTTATACCCATATATATGTCTATGAATTTTTTCTCCTGTCTACCCGTACTAACACACCAAGCATGATGTCCTTCTCCAGGGACTAGTCTTCCTTGACAACATGTCCAAGGTACTTGAGATGAAGTCTCGCCATCTTTACCTCTAAGGAGAATTCTGGTTGTATTGTACTTCTACAAAGACAGATTTGTTTGTTCTTTTGGTAGCCCATGATACTTTCAATATTCTTCATCAGCACTATAATTCAGACTTATTGGTTCTTCTTTGACTTGTCTTTCTTATTCAATGTCTAACTTTCACATGCATATGAGGCAATTGAAAATACCATGACTTGAGTCAGGAAGAACTTCTTAGAAGATGTGTTAGTCCAGGTAAACTAGAGAAAATAATTTCATAGACATGCATATGGATATAAGGGAAAGGTTTATATATAAGAGGAAGACGACATTGAGAAAGCATCCCAGTCCAGTCCAGTTCAAAGCCCAGATGCCCTATATCAGTCTATAAAGTCTCCTTCCAACTTATGAAGTCATAGGCCAGTGGGTGCAGAGTCCCAGCTCCAGCAGGGGTCTCCCTATGACTCCTTGCTTCCAGGACTCAGGGTCCATCAACAGCATCCAGTAGTGGTCGAAGCATCTCAGCACTGGTAGGGGTCTCCATGTGACTTCTTCAGCTTCAGAGGTTTGGTTCCATCAGGGTAAAGCCATGTGACTTCTCCTGCGGCTCCCTGAGTTCCTGGGATGCTACCATCTTGTCTTTCCCATAGTTCGTTGTCTCTGAGAGTAACTCCCAACAATAGTTTCTCATCTCCTCGAGGGAAATATCGTTAGACTTCCTAGAAGTCTCAGGAGAAAGCCATGCCCACACAGAGGCCTCATTAGCTACTCAATGGCTATCTTCAGATTAACAGGCTAGATCTCCACCCCTACATTTTTCCCCCCCATTTTTTGGGCATCACTGCCCTCTGGTGGTGGGAGTAGGAGGCCCAGCCTTTGCTCCTGTGGAGCTGCTGCTGGAATTGAACCTCCATCCCAGTGGGCTGCAGTCCCACGAGCAACCACTATGCCACCGGGGCTCAGCCCCCCCACCCCTACATCTCAATCATGAAATTAACATAAGCACATGACTGCCACAGACCACCCCTTGGTAATTTTACACTTTTGCATAACTCTGTAACCATATGTAACTTTCAAGTAAACAATAAAATCATATCTATACCTTCAACATGTGTCACCATCATTTAAAAATGAACAAAATAAAAGATATCCTGTGCCTTACAATTGCAGTTACAAAATACCTACACCTTGATCCTATAATTCTATGAATATATATTCCCCCACCTAAGAGAGCTTGTAAGCCAACCACCTCATACCTTTATTTCCCCATTTTGGATATTGCCTCTGGTGATCGTGGGCGCTACCCAGCCACTGCTGGATTTGAACCACTAATCTCATGGGCTGCAGTTCTGCACTCAACCACTTACGCCACTGGGACTCAGCCCCTGGATATCTAATTTCTATGTTGCCCACTTACTTCAACCCAGTGCTCTGAGGAAACAATCATATCTTTCATTGTGAAGAATCTTCATTACAGTTGGAAACTCATGAAGTGTGCACCCATTAGCAAAGTCAAATCAGGACAGGCCATCCATAAAGTCAGCAGCGATATGCACCAGTTCACAGACTCAAATCACTTCTCTTCCTCTGGTTGGCTTATGGTCAACTCAATGTGGGCTGTCTCACTTAGCCTCACCAGGGTCTCCATTGGTCACCTTCACTTTAGACCATGGTCCCATCACAAATTCTCAACATGTCTAGCCCTCTCATGCTAGGTCATGAACTTTAGACCAATCAACCTGCTCTTGTCTTCTCTATTTCCTATGAACCAAGTCCACAGGTGTCAGTGGCCAAAATCAACTCTCCTCTTTATTGCTGTATTTCTCCTACTTTCACTGACAAGTAGTAAATCTGGGTGGTCATCTAACAAGCATTTCAGCCTGACACAGGCTTCCTTTAACAGTTCCTCCCAGAGAGGAACTATCTTCATGGTTCCAGATTCCTTTGCTTCTGAAAATAAATCACTTGTCAGATTTTCCAAGGAAACAGACAGTCTGATCTTCTCTCAGAATGCAAATAATCTGAGTACTCCACAAGACTGAGTGGGGCTAATTCCTTCAGAGAAGTCTTAAGTGTGGCCTAAACCCATCTAAGAACAGGGTGGGGCCTCTCTCTTCAGAGAAATCTCTAAAGGTAAGTCCCAAACCCAGCTGTAGACCAAATTGATGGCTTGAGGAAATTGTTTTACAAGCTCTCTGCATACTTCCCAATAAACATTTCTCTACAACTGTGTATCTATAATACTAAGCATAAGAAACCTGTATAAATAGCAGAGTCAGAAATTAAACTTAATTCTTAAAACAGTCAAGGTCAATACTTAGTAAGCTTATATATATCCTTATCTAAGCTACTGTTTACACAAAAACATGAAATTAGGTCTCTGAAGGCATCAAAACAGATCCATGCTTTCGGTCAGGCATTCTGACCTTCTTAACCATTGTCCTTGAGCAGCATAGGTTCTGAGACATTCAAATGGTGGTTTTTACCCCTGAGCTCAAGATATACATTAACAGTATTCATTTTACATAGGAATAACCAAAGACAGCATCCAAACAAAATAAAACTTTAACTTTCCAAATTCCCAGAAAATAACTCAGTAAACTGCAAGGACATATCTGACTTCTGTCTAGGCAAAGAAGTAAAATAACCATGAAGCAAAAGTCAAACAAGCATCTATTTTCCATCTTATGATTTGTTCCTCTAGTACCTCACACCTAAGGTACCATAATGTGTTCATAATGTGTTAGTCCAGGTAAACTAGAGAAACAAATTTCATAGACACGCATATGGATATAAGGGAAAGGTTTATATACAGGAGGAATGCGACATTGAGAAAGCATTCCAACCCAATCCAGTTCAAAGTCATAAGTCTGTTATTAACCCATATGCCCAATATCAGTCTATAAAGTCTCCTTCCAACTCATGAAGTCACAGGTGAGTGGGTACATAGTCCTGGCTCCAGCAGGGGTCTCCCCAGGGCTCCTCACTTCCAGGGTTCAGGGTCCATCAACAGTATCCAGTAGTGGTAGAAGCAACTCAGCGCTGGCAGGGTTCTCCACGTGGCTTCTCCAGCCCCAGAGGTCTGGTTCCATCAGGGTAAATCTGTGTGGCTTCTCTGGCTCCTCTAGCTCCTGGGATGCTGCCATCTTGTCTTGTCCATAGTTGTCCATAGTTGTCTCTGAGACTAACCCCCCAACAACTGGGGAAGATAGCTTCTCATCTCCAAGAGGGAAATATCGTGAGATTTCCCAGAAGTCTCAGGAGAAAGCCATGCCCACACAGAGGCCTCATTGGCTACTCAATGGCTAGCTCCAGATTAACAGGCTAGACCTCCACCCCTACATCTCAATAATGAAATTAACATAAGCACATGACCACCACAGAGGAGAACTTCTTAACTCTCAAAAGTGCCTAACAGAAACCTTCTATAACAGTTCCAATTTAGTTTTGGTATCAATTGTCTCTTTAGCTCAATGCAACTCAGCTGGTTTTCTCAGTGCCCTTAGGAAGCCTAGTAACTTGTGTGGCCTTACTTGGACATTTCTTTTGAGACACACAGACACCTGATTAGTTCTTATTACTCACTGGGAACTGAATTTATGCATTCAAGAATTTCTCTCTCATCTCTCTCTCTTCCTTTTACTCAATTGTCTTGAGCCCTCCTTCAAAGCTAGTCCTGGGGGAGATGTGACTCAATTTCTTTTCCTAGAAGCAGACAATCAGGGGACAGACCCAGAGCTGGGTCCTAAATTGGGCACTCAATTTGTTACCTCCAAATGTGGAGTCCTGGTCGTGGATTTTTTCTAACAGCTTTATTGGCACTTCATCCACATTGTCACACAATTCAGTTATTCACTCACATCAAGAAGAGTTCAACAACCATCACTACAATAAATTCTGGAACGTTTTGTTCTTCATGGTATTGTAATTCATGTGATTATTATTTTTCAGCAGTTTTCCTTTTGTTTGTAATATGAATGTGATTATTATTTTTTAATTGTGGCAAAAATGTATGCAATAAAACATTCTTCAGTTTAAGAGCTTCTACATCTATAACTCAGTGCCATTGATTATACTGCCCTGGAATGATTAAACAAATCAATAATCACTAGAATCTAAGGAGAGAGAGAGAGAGAGAATGAATTTATGAGGGTTGGAGGGAATGAGGAACTGATACCAAGGACTCAAGTAGAAAGAAAATGTTTTGAAAATGATGATAGCAACAAATGTACAATTGTGCTTGACACCATAGATGGATTATGATGAGTTGTATGAGCCCCCAATAAAATGATTTACAAAAAC
Organism: Nesogale talazaci; assembly: GCA_004026705.1. Lineage (NCBI taxonomy): Eukaryota > Metazoa > Chordata > Mammalia > Afrosoricida > Tenrecidae > Nesogale > Nesogale talazaci. The sequence continues at coordinate 92,082 of PVJH01006393.1, read as the reverse complement.
AAGTAAATTTATTAGAGGCTAGTCTTTTAAAAAAATTATTGTATTGGGACTCAAACAACTCTTATCATGTCCATACATACATCTATTGTATACAGACCACATTTGTACATTTGTTGCCATCATTGTTCTTGAAATATCCTCCCCCCATGAACCCTTAATAATTTACAAATTTATCCTCATTTTGTCATATCATACACTGTGCGATGTATCCCTTTACCCACTTTCCTGTTGGCCATATCCCAGGGAGGACATTATATGTAGATCCCTGCAATTGGTTCCCTCTTTCTACTCCACCATCCCTCCACCCTCCCGATATCACCACTCTCACTACAGGCCCTGAAGGGATCATGTGTCCTGAATTTCCCATGTTTCTGGCTCCTATCTGTAACAGTGTACCCTGGTTTAGCTGAATTTGTAAGGTAGATTTGGGATCATGATAGTAGGGGTAAGGAACCACTTAAGAATAAGAGGAAAGTTGCATATTTCATTGTTGCTACCCTGTACCTTGACTGACTCATCTCCCTGTGATTCTTCTGTAAGGGGATGTCGCTTCACCTACTGATGGGTTTTGGGGCCCCAATCTGTACTCCCCCACATTTATAATGATATAATTTTTAGTTCTTTCATGCCTGATATCTGATCCCTTTGACATCTCGTGGTCACACAAGCTGGTGTGCTACTTCCATGTGGACTTTGGTGCTTTGAGCTAAATGACCACTTACTTGTTTACCTTCAAGCCTTTAAGATCTTAGACATTATATCTTTTGATAGCCGGGCACCATCAACTTTCTTCACGACTTTTGCTTGTGCACACATTTGTCTTCATTGATTGTGTCAGGAATGTAAGCATCATGGAATGCCAATTTAATAGAACAAAACGTTCTTGCATTGAGGAAGTACTTGAGTGGAGGTCCAATGCCCATCTGTTGTCAATACTAACCCGATAAGTATAAGCAATTAGATCTATTTCCCCATCATCATATATAAATATATTTACTTAAGTACATTCCTGTATTTAGACCTCTATAAATGCCCGCTACTGCCCCCCCCCACCAGTATTTCCTCTATTTCCTTTTACTTTCCTCTTGTTCCACTATCATGCTCAGCATTCATTTGGATTTCAGTAATTTCTCTCGTTAAATTACTCTTCATCTATCCCTATCAGGCCTCTCACACCCACCTTGTCACTGATTTTGAATCACTTGTTATTCCCTTATCCCTGGCTTAGTCAACTCTACCTCCTTTCTGCCCCCCGCACCCCGCCATCTCCCCCGTCCCCCCTGGAACCATCAGTCCCATTGTTTTCTCCTCCAGACTGTCTATCTAGCCTATCTTATATAGATAGACTTGCAGAGATAATAATATGTACAAAAAACCCACACAAGATATTGTAAGATGAAGCAACCAAAGAAAACAGAATGATGACAACAGTAACAAAACCCCAATGTCCAGAAAAAAATATATAAACAAGTAAAAAACTTAAAATAATAATAACAAAATAAAAACCTGTAAATAATTCAAGGACTGTTCGTTGATCTCCATTAGTGTTACCCGGTTGAGTTCGATGGGGCGTCATACCCTGGCCCCAAAGTATATCCTTGGCACTTCCTTGGATACTCCATGCTCTGCCTCTCCTGTTGCTCTGCTGCACACCCTTAGTGTTTTGGCTTGGTATGGTGGGGTCAGACAAGGTACAATCTTGACCCTGCTTCTCCATTGTTGTCCCCGTAGGGCCTTGGCTCAGTGAGGGACACCATGTATCATAGTGGGGCCAGTCATATGGTCCTCTCTGTGCATTGGCTGTTCTGAGTGGAGACATCATCCTTAAAGATCAGTGGACCAGGATATACTACAGTCTCTCTTCGCCCCCTTCATTTGTTCTTGTGTGCTGTGGTCAGGTATGTCCCACTCCCCCAGTTGCAGCTTCAATGCTATCCTCCAAAGCAAACTCTGTTGTGAGGAGAGGTGATTTTCTATATAGTTTGGATTGGGGTTGGGCCCTCAGACACCTCCACTGGCTCCCTGCTCCATGCTGTCACACTGCATTCACATCCTGGAACACTAGGTTTAAGTTTGGCCCTTCTTTCCCTGTGTAGATATAAATAATATGTTCCCCCTGGGTGGGTCAGTACCCCATTACCCCTCTGCACATCATCATCTCCCCACTCCCCCACAGTTGACTACCATATGTAGCCCTGGATTTGTTCTGGCCCCTGTCACACTACTTGGGTCTCCACCCCAGGAATTCTGTATACAGTAGCTTTTCCTCTATGCTCCTTTTGCATTTTTTTTTTTTTACAGCTTACCTCAGCAGACTCATGTTGTACATGTCTTACTGTGCTTGGCCTACTTCACTTAGCATAATTTCTTCCAGTTTCTCCCATGTGGTGATATGCTTCATGTTTTCATAACTGCTTTCCAGTGCTACATGGTACTCCACTGCAGGTATGTATCACAGCTTTTAAATCCATTTTGATGGAAATTTGGGTTGTTTCCAAGTTCTTGCAATTGTGAACTGTGCTGCAATGAACATTAGAGCACAGATGTCTGGCCATGGTTTGTTTCTTGCCTCTTCTAGGTATATGCCCAGTAGGGCGATTGCTGGGTTGTATGGTAGCTCAATTTCTATTTGTGTTAGATATCGTGAAATCAATTTCCATAGTGGCTGTACATACCTACAGGTCCACCAGCAGTGGATAAGAGTTCCTACCACCCCATAACCCCTCCAACACTAGTTGCTTTCTGATTTTTTGAATTTGGCCATCCTTGAGGGTGTTAGGTGGTATCTCGTTGTTTTGCTTTGCATTTCTCTTATGACTAATGATCGAGAACATTTTCTCATATGTTTATTGGACATTCAGATTTCTGCCTCTGTGAAACTTCTGTTCAGGTTCTTTGCCCACTTCCTCAGTTCATTTTCCTCTTTTTGGAAGCTGTCAGAGTATTATAGATTTTAGTAATGTGTTAGTCCAGGCAGACTAGAGGAAACAAATTTCAAAGACACGCATATGGATATATGGAAAGGGTTCATATACAAAAGGAACATGACACTAAGAAGGCATCCCAATCCAGTCCAGTACAAAGTCATAAGTCCGATATTAACCCATATGCCCGAAATCAGTCCACAAAGTCTCCCTCCGACTCATGAAGTCACAGATCAGTGGGTGCAGAATTCTGGCACTGGCAGAGGTTTCCCCATGGCTCCTCACTTCCAGGGCTCAGGGTCCATCAACAGCATGCCGCTCCAGCTTCAGAGGTCTGGGGCCATCAGGGCAAAGCCGTGTGGTCTCTCTGCCAGCTCCTTCGGTTCCTTGGACGCTGCCATCTTGTCTTTTCCGTGACTAATTGCCTCTGAGACTAACTCCCAACAACTGGGGAAGATAGCTTCTCATCTTCACTAGGGAAATATTGCGAGATTTCTCAGGAGTCTCAGGTGAAAGCCATGCCCACACAGAGGCCTCATCAGCTACTCAATGGCTTTCTCCTGATTAACAGGCCAGACTCCACCCCTACATTTCAATTATAAAATTAACATAAGCACATGATTGCCACAAGTAATAAGGCCTTTATCTGATTTGTCATTGCTAAAGATGTTTTCTCAGTCCATGAGTTCTCTTATTATTCTCTAGCTGAACTAATTCTATGAACACTGGTGCTTTATCTTCAGTATACCCCACTTGTCAGTTTGTGCCTTCTCTGTGTTTGTGTCCTTCCCTATTTCTGATAGCCTTTATATTCCCTGTGCCAAAGTTTTCAGATTGGTCCCACATCCCTCATTGATGACCCTAGTAGTTTGGGGTTTTACTTCGAGGTCTGTCATCCACCATGAATTTATTCTTGTGCATGGAGTGAGGTAAGGGCCTTGCTTCATTTTTCTACAGGTAGATATCAATTTTTTCCAGCACCATTTGTTGAATTTTCCCATTTGATATTTTTGGGGCCCTTTTCAAAGATCAGTTTTCTGTAGGCTGATGATTTTTTTTCTGAGCTTTTAGTTCTTTCCCATTGGTCTGAGTATCTATCATTATGCAAATGCTACATTGTTTTGATCACTGTGGCTGTATAATATGTGCTAAAGTCAGGTAAAACAAGCCCTCCCACTGTGTCTGCTAATTCTGGGTTTCTTCCCTCTCAGTATTAAGTTGGTAATAATTTTTTCCCATTTCTTTGAAGAAAGATGAAGATAATTGTATCAGAATTGCATTTAACTTATATAGAGCCTTGGGCAGAACTGTCATCTTTACTATATTGACTCTTCCAGTCCATGAGTATGGGATATTATTGCGGACTGGAAGACTCTTGGTTTCTTGTAATAGTGTTCATTAATTTTCCTTATACAGACCTTTTGTTCTTTTAGTCAGGTATAACTCTATATATTTGAATTTGTGCCTGGCTATTGTAAAGGGTACCACTTTTTTTTTTAAATCTCTTCTTCTAGAGGATAGTCTTAGAAACTATCTGTGGGATGAAGACAGAACTTCTCCACAATTATTATGCTCCAAGTATTTAGAAGACTATTTACCAGCACTTGTTGTGGAGTTAGCTATTGAGTTAGCTATTCTCCCTGAAATTCCCAATTACTTAAGGCCTTTGTGTTATCTATGAGCTAACTCCCCTGATGTCAGGATGATGGCTAGCTTACCTGGAAGCCTGTGGGTGGGATTCAAGAACCATTGTTAATGGCCCCTAGCCTGACAGAAATGTTTATCTACCCTCCACAGGTTAGGGTCTGGTCTTTTCACTCCCTTCTTCACATAGTCACATAGACATTCCTAAGTCCACTCCCCTTATCACCATATAGCTCTTAAGACAGCCCTCTCCTGTGACATATGTCCTTGCCTGTAATTAGGGGCCTGGTTTGGCTCCAGAGGGTGTATAGTGATGGGATATAGGATAGAAAAAAAAGCCTGCTCTTGCTCAAGCCTGTTTCACTCCAGTCTGCCTCCCTCCAGGCTGTGGCTCTCCCATCTCTCTCTCCACGTGAACCATCTAGGGGGGTGGAGGTGAGCATATATCATGAAAGAATATATATGTAACTTCTAATGGTCTTTTCTTTCTCTCTCCTGATCTCTATATCGGTGTTGTAATAAATAATAATTATTGCTATACAACTGCCTGTTGAACCCTTGCTGTGTGTATATCAGGAGGCCAGTCACCCCCTGATAAATATCCCCAACTGTTACAACTGCATATGAGTGGTTCACTGATTTACAATATCTACAAAGTTTTTTTTGGGGGGGGGGCATCACTGCCCTCAGGTGGTGGGAGTAGGAGCCCCAGCCTTTATTCCATGGAGCTGGAATTGAACCTCCATCCCAGTGGGCTGCAGTCCCGTGCACAACCACTATGCCACCGGGGGTCAGCCCTTACAAAGTTTTTATATTCAGTTTTTGCCTTATGAACGCTAATTACAGATCATGTAACAGTAGGCCATAATTCTGGCAATAAGTGAGAGTTCACATAGATGGAGCAGACAATGCTGGTAATAAAGAAATATTACAGAAATCTATCATTCCCATCAGTGTGTCAAATGCTGTGTGGCTGACTGTCTCCTAATGGTATTACATCAAAAATCTCAAAAGGCCAGGGGTAATTAGCATATGAGAACTCCAGGTACCACTTCTAATCTCTGGTCCATACTAGAGCTTGCTCATAGTAGACCAGATATTCTAGGACAAAGCAGGCTTGTATTACAAAGGTGTATGGTTTATGACCCTGACACTTATGACAGCCATGTTTTTTGTGTGGTGGGACACTTAGTAAAGTGAAAGAGAAACAAGGTGTCTCCTTTAGGAATGGAGGATAAGGGTGTGCACTTGATGTCCTTCCTACGGGGATTAGAGCAGAAACTTGTGGGTTTAATTTTTAAAGTCTTTTTCATAGATACACACCAAGTCATCATTTAAGAAACTACAAATATGAAATGAGACAAATTATTGCTTGAGATTAACTGGTAGACATGAAGTAGACATGATCCTATAATGATGCTTTTTTTTTTTTTTTTTACCTTTCTCTACCTTTTAGATCATAAACTCTATGTGAAATGTATCATTTTTTTTTTTTGGCATCACTGCTCTCCGGTGGTGGGAGTAGGAGGCCCAGCCCCACTGCTGGAATTGAACCTCCGTCCCAGTGGGCCGCAGTCCCGTGCACAACCACTACGCCACCAGGGCTCAGCCCTCATATTTTTATAGTATCTGATTTTGTGTAGGTATCAATATTTTATCCATAAAGCAGAGTCTGATTAATTGAAAAATGTATCTTATTTGCTCCATTTCCTAAAAAGAAATTAGAAATTTTTATTCTTGAAATCATAGTTTCTTAATTGTGCTTAAGTCAATTCCTTCTGTGTGTCATTGAATGTAAAAATACACAAACAGTAATATCAACAGTTAGACTTTCAGAATTCAGTGGCAGCCATATTGTCCACTCCATGATTGAGAGAAAGACTTCAGAGCCTGAACTGAATCTAAAGAGGGAAAATTAACAGGGAGAAGTAAGATACTTAGGTTACTAGCCAATGCTAGAGAGGGTAAAGTAGACAGAATCCAAAGTTTGAAATCAGAAGATCAGCACAATATTATCACAGCATCTGTTCATACAAGAAAGCACATTCTTCTGAAGGGTAACATGGCCTTCATGCTTGTAATTAGAACCGTATGGAAATTTTCATAATTGTTTTGATAAAGGAGCTTCATTTCTATTACATCATCATCTTTGTGAGAAATACAAGGCATTTTCCTTTGTGTCTCTAATGAAGATAATTTCATCAACATAACTTGGTAAAAGAGAGAATGGAAGCCAGGTGTCCATTTCTCAAGACTGGCCGGAGGGTTGATCTACAGGAATGAACTACAGGGTCATACCAGAGACCAAAAGCTTCTTGAAACAGGACAAGGGAACAAACAGAGATATGGCGTGGCGATCATGTACTCGTGTGTCAATTTCAAGATTGGGAATTTAGGGGTGGTGTCTAGCCTGTTAATCTGGAGATAGCCGATGAGTAGCCAATGAGGCCTCTATGTGGGCATGGCTTTCTCCTGAGAATTCTGGGAAGTCTTGCAGTATTTCCCAATTGAGAAGAGAGACTGAACTGATTCTCTGAGATGATGAACTCTTGACAAGATGAGATGACAGCATGCTGATCGATCCTGATTCCTGAAGAATGGAGGAGCCAGAGAAGAGGCCACATGGGCTTGCCTTGAAAGAGTAAAGCCTCTGGGGCCAGAGAAGTCACGTGGAGACTCCTGCCAGTGCTGAGATGCTTGGGAGGCCACGAGGAGACCCCTACAAGTGCTGAGATGTTCCTACTGCCACCGGACGCATAAGACTGCACCCATTGGTTTGTGATTGTCCTGGTGTCATCGCATGTGCTTCATAAGTCAGAAGGAGACTTTATAGACTGGTATCGGACATATGGGCTAATATAGGACTTGTGACCTTGCACTGGACTGGGTTGGGATGCTTTCTTAATGTTCCATTCCTCTTGTATATAAACTTTTCTCTTATACCCATGTGCGTATTTATGAATTTATTTCACTAGTCTACCCAGACTAACACATTTGGACAGGGCATGGATGGAGTACATGATAAGATCTTGTGACTATGTTGCCCAAAACTCCTTTCTATTGCTGGTGAATGTTTCTATACAGATGGAAATTCCAGAGTATCTGAGAGGGAATCCTTAAAACTCTGGTTATGCCTGCTGGTAAAAACTGCTGAGACTGGTCAAATTGAATGGTAAGGGTTTCTACCTCCTAGGAGTTTCTCAATAAAATCACTTGTGATGCCCTATGTCTTCCAAAAGTTAATATTTTCCTTGGTAAGACCAAAGCCTTAGTTATAGTAATCTATTTGGGGAGCATACCCAAAAGGAAGAGGATACTGGAACAAAAAAGATGATTCTATTTCACTATGATGGAATTGAACTGGATTCTTATGACAGACAGGAAGATTAGGAAAAAAGGGATGTCTCACACAAAAAAGGAGGGAATGTCTTCACCTATGCTAGATGAAAATTAGCTGGATGTGCTACCAACAAAGGGGTTTTAGAAAACTCAGGCACACATCAGAAGTCTATGGGGGAGACCCAAAGCTGGTCACGCACACATTACAGCCACCTAGATGCTCACACTAGAAACCAGAAAAAATATGACATACATTTGCCTAAATGTGGTCACTGAAAACACTCAATTCTCTTAAAACTATGGTCCCCAAGTAGGGGTGGGAAGGGAATAAAATCAGAAAAAGGGGGCAGATCTCTTTTGGTTCTAGGGCTCTCTTTTCATTATCAGCCTGTGTTAGGGTTCTCGAGAGAAACAAAACCAGGACACTTATGATTATATATATAGATAGATAGATATAGATATGTATATATATAATTTATGTGACACACTAAAATAAACAGCTAATTAGTTCACAGAGCAGTACAGGTGACTCAGTTCAACTCACTTCCCTGAGAGAGCTCATATACTGCAGCCCTTCAACTCATGAGGGCATTGGGTTCAAGTCAAGGAAACAAACAGCTGTGTCCTCTATAGAGCAATATAGGCAGTCTGGTGACAGGCAGAAAACAGCAAGGCAGGTTGCCCAGAATCAGTCAGATGACAGGGGTTGCCAGTCCCCAGCTCAAGTGATGTATACACCAGTAGTGTGGCAAAGCAGGTCTCAAAGGAACCTCAAACTATAGTGATGTGGTCAATGGGATGGGTGTCCCACAGGCAGTGTAGCTCACAAGTTGAGTCTGAGAATTAGTTAATTAGCCCCACACTGCTCCGATCATCAGTGAGCAAGAGACAGAAAGGCGAGACTTGCTGAGTCATTTATCTCTTTGCACTTCAATTAAACTGCAACCTTATTAATCCCATATGTGTCTCTTGGCCAGGTTGGCACAATAAACCCAACTATTGCTAGCCATCCCTTGCCAATTTTACACCTATACACAATTGTTTAGCCAACTATATTTCCCAGACATTAATGAAGTTACACTTATACTTAACATCAAACATCTATCATATATATTAATGGAAACACCCTGAGTCTAATTGTATCTAATACTTCAAACGTGAACAAAGGGAAAGTATTTAATAAGCACGTGTAAAGAAAATAAACTGATAATAACAAACCTTGCTTTTACGATTGATCATGTGATTGTAACTGATAAATAGAACTACCTTCTTCTACTACTCATTCTGTATTTCCTTTCCCCTCAGCAAGTATCTCAGTTGGCTGTGATTTTTTGCCTGATGGGGTGGCCCATTTCTTCATTCCTGAGGGGTCTGTGTCATTAGATGTCCTGTCAGGATTGGGCTGCTATAATTTACCATTTACTTTAATCACAGGGCATGGTAGTACTAAGAGATGGCCTATGGGATCTCCTGGTTTCCAGACATATTCTTATTCACCTCAATTATGTTGGCACAGCCCTATTTCTCCTTGGTAATCAGGATCGATCACACCAGTCAGTACAGTGACACCCTTTCTGAACTGTTGATTCAAAGGCATGAGAAGACCAAAGTAATCAGGGGGCACTTTCAGCTGCCAGTTCAGTGAAATCCGAGCTGTGTTTCCAGGTGGAAGAATTCCTTCCTTCAGGACCAGGACCTCCAGGCCCGAAGCACATAGGGTTGTTGGGAAAGAAAGTAAAAATGCTACAAGTGGGTCACTAGGAGTAATAATGAGTGGTGCCACTCCAGTTTCCACCCCTTGGTTCCTGAGCCCGTGAATCCTGGCTATTGGAGACACAGCACTATATATTGGCCACTGGTTTAGGGCATATACAGTCTCATGGAGAACATCGCCCCAGCCCCACAAGTTGTTGCAACCTAGCTGGTGCCGTAAGTGTGTCTTTAGGAGGCCATTTCATTGTTCTATCAAGCCAGCTGCTTCAAGATGATGAAGAATTTGATCTGACCAGTGGATTCCATGGCATGGACCCATTACCACACTTCCATTTGCTATGATGTGAGTTCCTTAATCTGAAGAAATGCTATGTGGAATACCATGCTGATGAATGAGACACTCCATAAGTCCACAAATGGTAGTTTTGGCAGGAGCATTGTGTGCAGAGAGGGCAAATCCATATCCAGAGTAGGTGTCTATTCCAGTAAGAACAAAATGCTGCTCTCTCCATTATAGAAGTGGTCCTATGTAATCAACCTGCCACCAAGTTGCAGGTCGATCTCCCCAAGGAGTGGTCCCATATCTTGGACTGCTGCTGGCAGATGGGGCACTCAAAGTGCAATGTTCAAGTCAGCCTTGGTGAGTGGAAGTCCATGTTGCTGTATCCATGCATAACCATCATCTTTGCCACCATGTCCACTTTGTTCATGTACCCATTAAGTGATTATAGGAGTGGCAGAAGAAAGAGGAGAAACAGTCTCCACAGTGGGTATTATCTTACCACTTGAATGTGAAAGTACTCCTCTTCAGATGCAACCCTTTGGTGAGCATTCACATAAGACACTATTAATTTCACTTTTTATGTTCACTTTCTTGGTCCATTCAGAGAAGTCTATCCATATATCTCGTCCCCATACCCTCTTGTCGCCAATTTTCCCATCATGTTGCTTCAATATCCCTGACCATCCAGTCAAGCAATTAGCCACAGTCCCTGTATCAGTATACAGTGTCATATTTGGCCATTTCTCCTTGCAGGCAAACTGAACAGCCAGGTGCACTGCTTGCAGTTCTGTCCATTGGGAACATTTTCCTTCATCACTGTCCATTGTGGAGATCCCAGAAAGGAGCTGTAGTGCTGCTGCTGTCCCCTTATGAGTGGCACCTGCATATCATGCAGAATTATCCATAAACCAAGCATGTCTTTTCTGTTCTCCTGTTAAATTATCATAAGGAACTCTTCAGAAGGCCATAGGTACAGACTGGGAGAGAGAAGGTAATGTGACAGGACTGGACACTGTGGACATTTGGGCCATTTTTTCATGCAGCTTACTTATACCTTCAGATCCTGCTTTAGCCCAATCTCATTTATATCACTTCCATTTAAAAATGGAGAGTTGCGGCGCACGTCCAACTTTATGACTCTGTGTGTCAGACAATACCCAGTTCATGATGGGTAGTTCAGGTCTCATGGTGACTTGATGGCCCATGGTGAGGTGTTCAGCCTCCACCAAGGCCCAGTAACAGGCCAGTAGCTGTTTTTCAAAGGGATAATTGTTGTCTGCAGAGGACGGCAAAACTTTACTCCAAAATCCCAATGGCCCATGCTATGATTCACCAATAGGGGTCTGTCAAAGACTCCACACTGTACCTTTATCTTCAATTGACACGTCTAGCACCAGTGGGTCAGCTGGATCATATGGTCCCAGTGCCAGAGCAGCTTACACGGCAGCCTGATCCTGTTGCAGAGCCTCTTCTTGTTCTGGGACCCCCTCACACTTGAAGGCCTTTTGTATCACTAGATAAATAGGTCAAAGTAAAACACTCAAATGAGGGATATGTTGCCTCCAAAGTCTGAAGAGACCCACTAGGTGTTATGACTCCTTTTTAGTTGTTGGGAAGGGGCCAGATGCAATAGCTTATTCTTCACTTTAGTAGGAATGTCTTGACATGGCCCACACCACTGGACCCCTAGAAATTTTGCTGAGGTGCTGGGTACCTGAATCTTCGTTGGGTTAATTTACCAACCTCTTGCACACAGATGTTGTATCAGTGAACCTAGAGTCTTTGATACATGTTTCTTAGTGGCTCCAATCAGCATAATGCCATCAATATAATGGACTAGTGTGACATTTTGCAGAAGAGACAGGCAATCAAGTTTTTTTTGAAGTAAATTATGGCACAGGACAGAAGAGTTGATGTACCCCTATGGGAGAGTTGTGAAAGTGTATTGACCCTGCCAGCTAGGACTGCATCTGTTGGTCCTTCGAGACTGGTATTAAGAAAAAGGCATTGGGCCAATTAATAGCTTCATACCAAGTACCAGGAGAAGTATTCATTGATCAAGCAATGAAATCATATCTAGAATGGCAGCTGCAATTGGAGTCACCACTTGGTTAAATTTATAATAATCCACTGTCATTCTCCAGGATCCATCTGTCTTCTTCCTTTTTTTTTAGGGAGGAAGAGGATATGCTTTATTGGAGGTAGTGAAGGACTTTTGGGAAGAGAAAGGACAGGAGATATATATATATATATATATATATATATATATATATAGAGAGAGAGAGAGAGAGAGAGAGAGAGAGAGAGAGAGAGAGAGAAAGCATTTTGAGCTCCTAAGGCCAGAGAGTTAGGCCAGGGAAGCTGTCCCATCTGTCTTCTTTACAGGCCAAATAGGTGAGATAAATGGGGATGGGGTAGGAATCACCACCCCTGCATCCTTCAAGTCACTGATCTCTGCAATTCCTCCAGGAATGGGGTACTGCTTTTGGTTTACCATTTTTTCTAGGCAATGGCAATTCTAATGGTGTCCACGTGGCCTTTCCCACAATGATAGCCCTTATTCTACATTTCAGGTATCCAATACAGATGGTTCTGCCAATTCCTAAGTATGTCTATTCCATTGATACATTCTGGAACTGAGGAAGTAATGACAGGATGAGTTTGGGGGCACTGGACTCATAGTGAGATATACTTGGGTTGAAACTCCATTGATAACTTGACCTCCATAAGTCCCAACTCTTGCTGGCAAGTCTTTGAAATACTTTGGATCTCCCAGAATTACTGTCAGTTCAGAGCTAGTGTCCAGTAATACCCGCAAAGCTTGATTATTTTCTTTCCCCCAATGAACAGTCACTCTTTGAAAGTCTGCAGGTCCCTTCTGGGGAAAGCTAGAAGAAAGACGCAGTATAGACCTCAGTGATATAACAGGGTCCTTCAAACAGACCTGACTTCCTCTCATTCAAGAGGTTGTGGGGCTGTAAACTGGCTCAGGTCTGGGCCAGGTGTTGAGTGATTGTGACGGTTCACCTGATCTAACATTCTTCTGCCTGTATAGATCACATATATATTTAGTAAGTTTCCCATGTATTTCACTCCTAGGGACACCGTGGCCAAGTAGCCAATGCCATAAGTTCACAGGAGATAGGTTGTGCTGATTGCTAGAGAAACCTTGCTGTTGATTTATGATAACCACGTCCACCCAGTCTCTGCTGATACCTGCCCTCTACCACCAGGGGGCCCAATCAGCCCATTGAAGGCAAATGTCAGTGATCACTTAGGGCAGTTCCCACTGTTAAAATAGCAGACACAGGAGTCTTCAGAGATGCTGGAACCCACTTCACAAATTTGTTCCTTATGGTTGTAGTAAAGGGTATGTCCTCAGGACATCCCCTTTTTTGGTCCATGGGAGCATCCTTATAGATCCATTCCAACATGCCAACTTTCCTAAGCTTTTGGGTATCTTATTCTACCAAGGTAGGTCAAGCACCTCAAATTGGTCTAATCTAGGCCATCTGGCAGTCCTTGCTTCAGTGAACCAACCAAATAAACAATTATGTCCTTCCTTAACTTCTTTTTATTTTCTTCTTGGGGGGGGGGAAGGGAAAAGAGGGAGAAGGAAGAGAGGGAAGGGAAGAGGGAAAACGAGGGAAAGAAGGGGGAGGGAGCCATCTCTTAACTTCTCTTGCTGTGACATTGAAGGAAGAATCTGTTCTTAGGGGCCCCATATCAAGAAACTCAGACTAGTCTAATGTTACTTTCCTTGCACCAGTATTCCACACCGTTTGTAACCATTCCCGGGGATTTCTTCTTGTATATATTCAAAAACTCAAGCAGATCTTTGTGAGTATAGCATACTTCTTCCTGAGTAATCATTTCAATGTCACCTTTAGTAGTTTTCTGAGTCTCAATTTTAGTTACAGATGTAGAGGAAATAAGGGGTGGTGAGGGTGCTCTCAGCAATATCTTGTAAGGCATCTCCCCCAGGCAATGCTATAGACACAGCTCCACCTGGCTTTTAAGTTTGAATAGTTTAGTTAATCTGCTCAGGTGTGAATGATTTTACTGATAGTAGATTAACCCCCTCAGTTGGGAGAGGTGGGTCAATTGACTGGAGTTGCTCAGTCATTTCTAGGGGCTCAATATCTTCTTCTTCTGGATCATCAGTCCATATGTTCCCATCCCATGTTTCAGGGTCCTAATTCTTTCCTATTAATGCCCTTACTTCAGGATGAGACAGTGCTCTAGACTTCCAATTCAGATGATGTTGCAATTCAGCTAATCATAATATGAGACTCTAGATTTGGCAATGTGAGCTCTATTATAGAGGAGAGAAGATTGTCCTCTGCAGCACATGCAGAAGCTTTTAGGTTTGTTAATCAGTACTTGAGATGTGTTTCTGAAGTTCTGAAAATTTCTTTTTCCTTGATCACATTTTCTATTGTTCTTTTTTGTTTGTTTTTTCAGGCATCACTGCCCTCTGGTGGTGGGAGTAGGAGGCCCAGCCTTTGCTCCTGTGGAGCCACTGCTGGAATTGAATCTCCATCCCAGTGGGCCACAGTCCTGCGCACAACCACCATGCCACAGGGGCTCAGCCTTTTATGGTTTATTTTATTTATTTATTTATTTTTGTTTTTTGTCTTTTTTTGTTTTTGTGGCATCACTGCCCTGGTGGGAGTAGGAAGCCCAGGCTTGCTCCTGGAGAGCTGCTGCTGGATTTGAACTGTCAGCTCTCTGGGCTGCAGTCCTGCACACAACCACTAGGCCACAGGGGTCAGTGATCACATTTTCTATTGTAAGGAGGACCAGCCAACCGGCTTGCCTATACTTTTCTCCCTGACAAAATTTGTGGAAAATATTGTACACACAATCACCTAGAGTCTTTCCTCTAACCAGCAGTTCATCTATTGGTGAATATTAGCTTTGGATATTAGTTTTGCTACCTCACACTATGGATTAGTAAGAGTGACAGACTTATCCACTTATCTTAAGAGGTAGAGATAATATTATCAATTCTATTAAGCCTAATCAGACTGAAGAGTCAGTTTAAGAAGTCCATAGAAAATGTGATTTTTCACACTCTTTAGCATAAAGACTCCATCTTGTTTAAAACTGCCATTTTGTCTGTGCTCAACCCCACTAGTGTCTGGCAGCTGATGTCCAAACAGACCCTGACCCCTCCTGATAGCCTGCTTGTTCCATAAATAGGGAATGTAATCAATCAGACCTGGATTTACTGTTTACAGATGTTTTCCCTTAGCTCCTCCAAATATGCGTCCTGCCTGATATGTGAAGAATAAGACCACGGAATCTCCCACCTTCCATCTGGCCCTTGGTTTAACTCATATAAAACCCTTTGCTCATCCAGAGGCTGATGTTGAACTCTTGTAACAATGACACATATGAGGTATGTAAGGCCAGGAACAAGGCTCTGGGGTTTAGGCCCTACAGAACAATGTTTGGGGGATTGGACCTAACAGAACTGTGCTGTGGGGGTTTTAAATGGACAGAATGCTCTGAACCCTAAGAAAAATGTTCTGGGTGTTTCCACCTGACAGAATGATGTTCAGGGGGCTGAGATTTGACAGAATGATCATCTGGGGAGTTGGACCCAAAAGAACGATGCTGTGGGGGGTGCAA
This sequence comes from Nesogale talazaci, assembly GCA_004026705.1. NCBI lineage: Eukaryota > Metazoa > Chordata > Mammalia > Afrosoricida > Tenrecidae > Nesogale > Nesogale talazaci. Next base: position 76,542 of record PVJH01006393.1, on the reverse strand, counting down.
CCCAACAGAAGGATGCTTTGGGGATTTAGACTGTACAGAACAATGGTATGAAAGATAGACCTGACTAATTAATTTTGGGGGTGGGTGGCTCTGACCTGGGGTCAGAACAATGATCTGGGAGGAAAAGACCACAGCAAAAATAAGAACTAACCAAAGTCTGGTGTGTTCACATAAGCTATACTAGGAGTCTTAAAAGATAGATACATACTTCCATTGGGAGCCAGAGGAGTTGAAGAGCTCTGTCTAGAGGTACTGGGGTCTCATATGTTTCCGTGGGAACCACTTGTCTCCCCTTTGGATGGGATCAGCTTGTGACTGCAAGGCAATTTATTAGATGTGGAAAGGATTGGAGAATGAGGACAGGGAAGAACACTAATATTTGTAAATGGCCCACTATAAGCTAAGTTAGGTATTGGAAATAGAGCAGCATGAAACAGACACAATGGACTAAAGGACTTTGAAAACGACTTCTCCATACCTGTGAGAAAGAAGAATTAGAGGGTGCCAAGGTACCACTAACAACTGCTCTGAAAAGGAGCACACTAAAAGGTCCTGGGTGAAGTGGGATACAAATGTGAAACAGAACTGAAAATGATAGAAGAAAGCAGGCTTCCTGTTTGAATAGACTAGTGAGACAAGACCATGGCCTTTACCCTTCATGTCTGACACTGAACTTATCCTGTTAGAATAATCAACTATTTAGTATCATAAGGGCATCATATACCCATGGACCAAGTTCAGAGTGTTAGAAAAACAAGGAGGCATGGAAACAGGGAACACAGAGAAAAAGTGAGATAAGGGAAGGTACTGTGATGGGATTGTAACAGATGAGCTGAATCAGAATGTGTATAAATTGTTGAATATAAAGATGTGATCTACTCTGTGAAGTTTCATCTAATTTATAATAAGAAAATTTTCTGAAAAAGAAAGTTATTATGAAACTGCTGCACAGGACAGGGAAGGACGTGAGCCGCAGGCAGTCATGTGTAGAGCTCATTCCTTCCCACTCTGTGTTCAACTCACTTTGATAGCTTGGGGTTGGCCATGGTGGGGAGTGTCATCCTCATGGGAATCAAGAAATGACCCCAACCAAGATTCCTCCAGGGCAAGGAATGAATGACCAGGCGTGAGATGAAGCAACACTTTTAAAATTATTCAATGTGAAACTGAGGGTCTACCCTGTAAACCTTTGGTTAGTACACAATAGAAAGTTAAAAGAAACTATTCCAATAAGAAAGTTATAAAAAATATTTTGTGAACCCGCTCCACCACATTGTGTGCTTAATGATTGATAAAACCAACCAAACCCAAGCCAATTCCACAGAGACAGAAATCTTCACAAAGCAAACAACCTCATCAGCCTTCCACAGTGAAGTTCACGAGCTTGAACCAGAATCTTGTGGTTAGTGGTACAACCCTTAGGCGGTACAACCAGCTAGGCTCCTTGAGAAGGTAAGAACTCAAGAACTCATGACCATCAAATAGATTTTGACTCCCAGTGACCCTACCCAACAGGGTAGAACTGTTCCTGTGGGTTTTTGAACTGGGACTCTTTATCATTGTCGGAAAGCCCCAGGTTTCTCTTGCAGAGTGTCTGGCGATTCCGACCTTGTGGTTAGCAGCCTAACTTGTAATCACATATCCTTCTTTTATAAATTTGGAGGTCAGGCTCTAACAGTTCGGCAGACTCAGGAACTCATAAGGGGTTTTCCTTTTTGAGAGCCAGTACTTTTCCCTACATCTCACCCTACTATCTCCATACTGAATGCCTGGAGGGGAAAAGAATACACCAGTACGTGGAAATAAGTAACCTTTCTTAACCAAGTGAAAGAAAAGGCCAGAAGGACAGCTAGGGGTAAGTAAAACAGAGAGTGGAAGCCATCCAAGGAGATTAAGAGGCTTCATGATCGCTTAGAAGGGTGAGCTTAACTCAGGCCCAGAGAGTCAGACTGCAGGGACGCTTTGATTAATAGACATCCTTGGAATATGATGTTCCTTTTGACTAAGGCCAGCAGGATTAAAAGGAAAAGTCTTCATAAATCACACAAAGGCACAGTGTTAGCACAGCTCCAGCCAGGCAGAGCAGTAAGTCAGCTCCAGGGAAGGTTGGCAATTCAAAGCCACCCAGAGGCACTGTGGAGGAAGGGCCTGGTGTTTTGCTTCCATAGGATGACAGACCTTGGAGTACTCCACCTCTGTAGCATCCAGGGTCCCTTCAAGTTGGAGTGGACAATTTCACTCCACAGCAACACATTTGGGGTGACAGATGAAGATACAGTTAATCCAGGGGGGAAATATCCATTGAAATCCTCATACAGTGGCAGGTCTGGGAAGTGAATGGATGTCCAGAGACCTCTTTCCTAGGTTTGCTTAGCTCTGAAGAATGTCTGTCCAGGCTGGTGCTCTTCCTCGTAGAGCTATTGCATCCAGTACTGATCCTGTTTCCCAAGCATACATACTGTCATTTCCTCCATACTCAACTTCCAGATGGAATTGCTTTCTTCCTTAGGCCCTGGATCTCCCAGGCACTGGTGATAACTATACCAAATAGCAGATGCTTGTATGGTGCAATCTCCAGCTGGGGGCCTCAGGACACTTTCTGCAGTCCACAGGATTTTAGGGCCTACAACACATTTTAAAAGGTATGTAAAAACTGGAAAATTTCAAATGCACAAAATCCAGATATCTTACTTCCTTTGAAAATCCAAGAGTGGACTGGATACATGACCCCAGAGCTGTGTTGAGCAAGATGCTGTACTTGTTAACTGAGAGACAAGGGCATTCAAGGTTATTGGCAGTCCCAGGTAACCTTGCTTCACCCATTTCTGCTGTACTTCATACAGCCTTTTGATTTTGTAATCCCTACAATATAGCTTTTAGCTTATTCTCCAGGGTTGACTGGAAGGCAGTGAGTTTGTTCTTTGTTTTGTTTTTCAACAAGTTCCTGGAAAAATTATTTCCTTCCTTTTCATAATAGTTTTATTGACATAGAATTCATCTAACATAAAATTCAGTGGTTTTAAAATATTAAAGAGTTGTGACATCACCATGGCAATAAATTATAGCACATTTCCTTTTGTTTTAAACAGTTTTATTGTAATACATGCATGTAATGCAATTTAATAATTCAATCATATCAAGAGGAGTTGTACTATCATTACCATAACAAATCTTAAATCTTCCATGTGAATGTTTTCTCTATTTTTGTACTAATTGTTATTAGTTATCTCCTTTCTCCCAACTTCCCTTGTCATATCCCTAAGAAATTATTTCTAGTTACAATCTCTATAGATATGCTTATAAGAAAATCACACGTAGGGGCTGAACCATGGTGGCATAGTGGTGTGTGCAGGACTGCGGCCCACTGGGTTGGTGGTTCAAATCCAGCAGCAGCTCTCCAGGAGCAAGGCAGGACCTCCTACTTCCACCAGGGGGCTGTGATATCCTCCCAAAAAAGAAAATCACGCACAATAAAGTCCCAAGAGCAATAACAAAATAAAACACAGAGATGTCTCACTCTAAAAGAAAGCTGTAAACAATAAAAAGTAGAACAAGTTAAGAGAAAAATGATAAAATATTAAATTTTAACCTAACTATCTGCATTATGAATGCTGAGCGGATATTTTAAAATACTTTTATTGGGGGCTTTTACATCTCTTATCACAATCCATATACTCATACAGTGTTTCAGCATATTTACACACATGCCACCCTCATCATTTTCAAAGCATTCTCTTCTCAGTTGAACCCCTAATATCAGTTCCCCATTTATTCCCCCTCCCACCACTGTCTGCCCTCTCACAACCCATGATAAGTTATAGATTATTATTTTCATATCTTACATTGTCTTCCATCATCCCTCACCCACTTATTCTTTGTTTGTTCCTCTGAGAGGGGCTTATGTAGCCGTGTGATTGATTCCCCTTTTCTCCCCTCACCCTCTCCTAATTCTCCAGGTATGCCCTCTCATTGTTGGTCCTGGGTAGTTTATATATCCTGGATTCCCTGTGTTGCAGGCTCTTGCCTGTAGCAGTGTGCATGCTCTGGTCTAATTCGATTTGTTAGGTAGGATTGAGGTCATGATAGTGGCGGGGAGAAAACTCCAAAGAACTAGAGGAAAGTTGTGTGTTTCATCAGTGCTAGACTGCACCCTGACTGGCTCATTTCTGCCCTGTGACCTCTCTGTAGGGGGATGTCCAATTATTTATAGATGGGTATTGGGTCTCCACTCCATGCCCTGCCACCCCCACTACCACCTTTACCTTGGGTATGATTTTGTTCTGGGTCTTAGATGCCTGATATCCCATCCCTTCGACACCTCATGATCACACAGCCTGGTGTGTTTCTTCCATGTGGGCTTTGTTGCTTCTTATCTAGATGGCCGCTTGTTTATCTCCAAGCCTTTAAGACCCCAGACTCTATAACTTTTGATAGCTGGGCACCATCAACTTTTATCACCCATTTATTATGCACCCATTTTATCTTCGGGTGATCGAAGGTGAGTATGGGGAAGGTGTCAGGAAGGTGAGTATCACAGAACGCTGAATTGTTAGAACAAAGTGTTCTTGTATTGAGAGAGTACTTGCGTCAAGGCCCGATGTCCATCTGTTTATATGCTTAATTCTTAGCATATAGATATGAATACATAATTCTATTCCCCTCTTGTTATTTAGACATATATTTACATATGCATATGCCTGTATTTAGACCTCTATAAATGTGCTTTGCCTCCTGGTTCTTTCCTCTATTACCTTTCCTCTTGTCCCACCATCATGTTCAACCTTCCTTTGAATTTAGTAATTCCTCACTGCCAAAATGCCCTTGATTGAGCCCCACTAGGCATCCTACACCCTTCTCTCCATTGATTTTAGTTCACTTGTTCTCTTGTCCCTGGGTTGGTTCCCCATGTCCCCTGTCCCTTCCTTTCTCCCACTGCCCCATCTCCTATATCCCCTCTGGAACCATTAGTCCTGTTCTTTTCATCTCTGAATTATTTATCTTGCCTATATTATCTAGATAGACATGCAGATACATTAATAAGAGTAAAAACCTGGCGAAGTCAAATAAAACAACAAAGGAAGACAAAAACAACAACAGCAAAAAGAAAACCACTGACAAAAATAGAAAGGCTGATAAATAACTCAAGGAAGGTCTGTCTGTTGGCCTTTAGGAGTGTTCTCCAGTTGAATCTGATGTAGTGCCACACTCTGTCTCCAAAGTCAATTTTTGGTATTCTCCAGAGATTTCATGACTTTGCTCCCCTTGCTGCTCTGTTGCCTGCCCTTAGTGTTTCGCTGCAGTGTGATGGGGTCAGACTGTACACAATTCCCACACTATGTCTCCAGTGTTGCCACTATGTCTCCAGTGTTGCCCCTCCCCCCCTCCCCCCCACAAACACTATGGTTTACTGAGGGACACCATGTCTTGTAGTGGGGTCAGCCCTATGGTCCTCTATGTGAGTTGTCTACTCTAAGCAGGAACATCTTCCTCTGGGCTTGGTGGGCCAGAATGCCCTCCCCCCCATGCCTTTGGGTTTTTCCTGTGTGATCTAATCCTATGCACTCCATCTTTTCAAAGGCATTCTTCTGATGGGGGTGGAGTGGGTGGGTGCTGTCCACATAGTAGGGATTGGGGCCAATCTGGTACATGTTGGTATGTTGTATTCATGACTTGGCCCATCGGTTTGAGACCTGATCTCTTTCTCCCTCTCCTTGATACTTATAATTGTGCTCCTTCTTCAAAAGCATCCAGACGGCACACCACTGCTTATTCTGTCTCTTCCTCCTGAGAGCTCCACTTCAACCACCTGGGCTCTCTTTCAAGCTGCCCTGGCTGGTGGCCACTCCCCTGCCCACACTGGGAAGGCTCTGTGGTGTGCTTGTTTCTGAATACTTCAGGTCTAGTCAGTGGCCATTGGAATGTGCTTGTGTTGCTCTGGAGGTCCCAATCACCTGTCGGCTCACTGGGGTTGGCTCTTTGGAGATCCACACACTCCTGCCTATATTCATATCTATATCTACATCTATATCTATATATTAACTTTTCTGATTGAGTAGTGGAAAGTTTGAGCTTGGGGCCATTCAACAACTGAGGTCTCACTGTTTACAAATAGATAAAATGCGAACCAGAGGAACAACACCATGACAGAACACTAAGGGTATGCAACAGAACATGGGGCTCCTAATGGAGTGCCAAGGATATACTTTGGGGCCAGGGTGTGGCACCCCATCAGACCCAACCAGAGGATATTCCTGGAGGTCAACAAACAGACCTTGAACTACTTTTAGGCTTTTTTTATTGTTGCTATTTTTATTTTTTACATATACATGACATTGGTTTTTTTTGTTGTTGTTGTTATCATTGAGTTATTTTCTTTGTTTGCTTCATCTTAGGATGCCTCTTTTTAAAACATATTGTTATCTATGCAGGTCTATATAGATAAGATAGGCTGGATGAACAGTCTGGAGGCTAAAATGATGAGAATGATGGTTCCAGGGGCCGGGGTGGGGTGGGGAGGGGAAACATGGGAGATGGCGAGGAAGGGGAAAGGAGGTGGTGTAGACCTGTCCAGGGATAAGGGAACAAAAAGTAATTTAAAATCAGTGACAAGGTGGGTGTGAGAGGTCCGGTAGGGATTGATTTAGAGTAATGTAACAGAGAAAAGCCCATCAATAGGTGAAGCGACATCCTCTTACATAGGGGTTGTAGGGAGAAGATGAGCCAATTAAAGTACAGTATAGTAACAATGAAATATGTATCTTTCCTCTAGTTCTCAAATGCTTCCTCCCACCCACTATCATGCTCCCGGTTCTACCAGCCAAGTCCGGCTAGAACAGGGAAGGTACACTGGAGTTGGAAACATAGGGAATTTAGGATAGATATTCCCTCAAGATGAGTGATGTCAATGGTGATACTAGGAGGGTGGAGGGATGGTGGAGTAGAAAGGGGGAACCAATTTCAGGGATCTGCGTATAACATCCTCTCTGGGGCATGGCCAGCAGGGAAGTGAGTGAAGGGACACATTGGGCAGTGTACGATATGAAAGAATAATTTGTAAATTATTAAAGGTACTTGGGGGGAAAGGAAATATGGGGAGGTGGAACTGGGGTCCTGAGTGGAGGGAGGATGTTTTGAGAGTGATGATGGCAACAAGTGTGCAAATGAGGTCTGTATACAAATGATGTATGAATGGATCATGAGGGAAGGTGTATGAATACCCAATAAAATGATTCATTTAAAAAGAGGGGGAGGGGAAAGAGGAGCTTTCTTTTTTTAGAGGAGCTTATACTATAAGGGCTCAAGTGGAAAATGTTTGGAAATGAATGTGGCAACATGTGTGCAGATGTGCTTCATACAGATGATGCATTGAATGTTATAAAAGCTGAAAGAGCCCCCAATAAAATTATTTTTAAAAATACTGAAACTCAAATGGAGGCTGAGCATGATAGTGGGACAAGAGAAAAGTAAAAGAAAATAGAGGGAAAAAACTGGGGGGTAAAGGGCATTTATAGAGGTCTAAATACAGGCATGTACATAGTTAGATATATTTATATGTGATGATGGGGAAATAGCTCAATGTGCATATACTTTTTAGGGTTAGTATTAGAACAACAGATGGGTATTGGACCTCCACTCAAGTACTTCCTCAGTGCAAAGAATATTTTGTTCTATCAAATCGGCATTCCATGATGCTTCCCTTCCCAACATGATCACTGAAGAAAACTGTGTGCATAATCAAGGGTGGTGAAAAAAGCTGATGGTGCCTGGCTATCAAAAGATGTAGTGTCTGGGTTCTTTAAGGCTTGAAAGTAAACAAGCAGCCAGCTAGCTCAAAAACATGAAAGCCCACATGGAAGAAGCACACCAGATTGTGGGACCACGAGGTGTCAAAGAGATTAGTTATCAGCCTTCAAGAACTAATAATCATAACATTGCATGTTGGCCTTCCTGATATGATTGCTGATGACAAATGTGTGCATAAGCAAATGTGATGAGGAAAGCTGATGGTGCCCAGCTATCAAAGGATATAGCATCTGGGATCTTAAAGGCTTGAAAGTAAACAAGCGGCCATCTAGCTCAGAAGCAACAAAGCCCACATGTAAGAAGCACACCAGCCTATGTGACCACAAGGTCTTGAAGGGATCCGGTATCAGGCATCAAAGAACTAAAATTATATCATTATAAATGAGGGGGAGTACAGATTGAGGATGCAAAGTCCATCAATAGGTGAAGCGACATCTCTTACAGAGGGGTTGCAGGGAGGAGATGAGCCAGTCAAGGTACAGTGTAGTAACAACAAAATATGCAACTTTCCTGTAGTTCTCAAATGCTTTCTCACATCCGCTTTCATGATCCCAGTTCTGCCTGACAAATCCAGCTAGACCAGGGATGTGCACTGGAGCTGAAAACATGGGGAATTTAGGATAGATGATCTCTTCATGAGCAGTGGTGGAAGTTGTGATACCAGGATATTATAATGAGTGAGGGATGGTGGAATAGAAAGGGGGAACCAATTTCAGGGATTTACATCTAACCTCCTTTCTGGAGTATGGACAACAGGGACATGAATGGACACATCAGACAGTGGACAATATGAAAAAGTAATAACAATTTGTGGTTTATTAAGGGCTCATGGGAGAGGGTGAGTAGGAAGGGAGGAAGTATGGGGAGCTGATACTGGGGGCCTAAGGAGGAGGGGGGATGTTTTGAGAGTTATGATGGCAACAAGTGAGCAAATGTGGTCTGCATACAATTGACATATGTATTGATGGGACATATGTATTGACATATGATGATGGGAATTGTTCGAGCCCCCAATAAAATGATCTATAAAAAAGGGGGAGGGGAAAAGAGGAGCTTATATCAAGGGCTCAAGCAGAAAATATTTGGAAATGAAGATGGCAACATGTGTACACATATGAGCTGTAAGAGCCCCAGTAAAAATTATTGGGGGGAAATGTGAACCAGAGGGCTTTTTGTCTTGTTTTAGTTTCATTGGACACAATTCCATTGATTGACAATAAGAAGATTCATTTTCCTTCTGTTAAATTTCCCAGCATTGAGAGATAATAGGGGAAGTTGTGAATTAAGAGCAAAGGAATTTGGGTTCCATGTTTAACTCTGTCAGGAAAGCTGTACAGCCTTCAGTGGAAGGCTTGCCACCTGAGTACTCAGCCTTTCCCAAAGTGTGTGTCCTTCAAACATTGCTTTCATAGAATATCTGTAATTTTTTTTTTGGTATCCAATGTGTGTTCTTTTATTTTACTCTTACAAAAGAAATCTTTTACCCCTTGGCCCTACCCACCCCCCCTATCTGTATTTTATATAATATTTTTCTCATGATCAATTTACTTTTTATTTTAAAATTTAAAAATCATAATAATTATGGTTATTACTTCAGTGTATCATGGTACAGCTGTCCTCCATTGGGTTCCCCAAGATTGATTTTCAGTAAATCACCATACCTTTCTTCTGAGGTGACCCACTGGGTGGAAGAGTGTGGGGAAGGGGCTCAAACCACTAACCTTTTGGTGAGCAGCTGATGGGTTCCAGGCCCATCTTTCAGAAAGTATAGGGGAGTCGTTGCCTTCTGCCGATGCTGCTGTGTATGCAGTGGAGCCACCTGCAGGGTTCCTTTAGACCAGTGACTGCTTTCCATGGCAGTGAAGGAGAAAGCCAGCAGGAAGCAAGGCAGTACCTACTATCACCTATTTCTATCCATGGCTATATAAGGCCCAGGGGCAGAGGAGCAAATGCCCACCTCCAGCTGCCATTTTCCATCCTCACAGAGTCTCGCCTCACATATTCTTGCCCCAGAATCTGAATGTACTTCAGAGGAGCATCATGTTAAGACCCCTTCCTTATTTTCCCACAACCCAGGCACAGAGGAAGGCAGTGGGGATTGATAGTGATTGCTGTCTTGGAGTGATTGCTGTTTTGGAGTCCCTGATAGTGAGAATGGAATGGTTATCTCAGTGGGCTGCTATTCTGAAGGTTGAGGACTTGTGAGGCTTGCAGAGGTGCCTGAGAAGATAGGTCTTGGATTGCCTCTCCCCCCAGAATCTGGTAACTTGAAGCATATTTTTGCCTCTTTGCATCTGTGTCATCCAGAAAGTTTTGTGTAAGTGGTATCACACAATGAGTCATCTTTATATGACAGACTAACCTCCCATTGTGACTTATCTATTCATTTATCTATGGACGCATGTGTGGGTTGTTTCTACCACATGGCCATTGCAATTAATGCTACAATGAACATTGTTATGATTATTTATTTGAGACCCCGCAGGGAGCCACTGGTTCTTGACTGTAGGCAGAATAGTGCTGGTGAGTGCCGGGACTGTTTTATTCTTGCTTGAGCAGGTTGGTTCCAGAAACAGTGATGGAGTCTGTTCCTTGCTCTCTCCTACTGAGAAGGACCACAGTTAAGAGCTGGTTGTTCCAGGAACTCTGAGTGACATGAGGCACAGGCAGGGTTACTCTAGGACTACATGCTGTGCAGAGTTGGAAAGGGCAGCATGTGCCCCACTTTTATGTAGAACTCAGTCTGGGAACCTCAAAAAGCTGGCAGACAGAACTCTTGACACCTTCACTGTGCTTTTGGCAAAATGCGGCAGAAATGATGATGGTGAGATGCTGGAGAAGGCCAAGGCCAAGGATTTGATGGAGAGAGGGCAGGAGAATGATAGCAAATTTCACGTGGCATCTGAAGCAATCAGGTCCTTAATTATGTGTCAGACACCTGCTGGATACCCCCAGCTAGAACTGAGAATGCACTTGGATGGGCAATTAGGAGGAAGGGCAGGGTCATTTGGGCTAGCACCACTTTGCCTGTTCTTTCTTTCTGGAAAAGCTTGATCAAATGTATCTTATGCTCAATAGCCTTACAAATTGTGTGCATTTATGGCATGCTTATTTTTCCCATTCCTGATGGTGCTGTCAGGTAAGCCTTGGGTTGCTAATGAAAAGCTCAGTGTTCAAGCCCGCTAGTTGCTCCTCAAGAGAAAGATGAGACTTTCTGCTCCCGTAAAGACTTCTAGTCTTATAAACCCTATGTAGAGTGACATAGTGGGTTGTGAGTTGGTCACAAGGTCAGCTGCTGACCACAAGATCTTCCACCATGAGGGAGAAGATGAAGCTTTCCATCCCCATAAAGAGTTACAATCTCAGCAACCGAGAGGGGCAGTTCTACACTGTTCTACAGCGTTGCTAGGAGTCAAAAATCAAAGATGATGATGAATGTGAGTCAAAACAGACTTAACAGCAGTGAATTGTGTTCTGGGTAAGAGAAGTAACTCTGCCTTAAAAAAATTAAAACAAACTTTTACTGAGGGCTCTTATATCTAATATCACAATCCATACATTCCTCTAGTGTGTCAAACACATTTACACATATGCTGTCATCATCATTTTCAAAGCATTCGCTTTCCCCTGAGCCCCTGATATCCACTCCTCTTGATGGCACCCATCCCACTGGTAGGGAAAGTTGTGTGTGGACTCAGCACTTGTCCTCTCAGAAAAAGTAGTTTTTGAGAAGAAATTCTAAAATATTAGACAGCATATTCTTACAAACCAGGCATGTTCATTTCTTCATACTGCTCTCTATTGTAATTAAGAGCTAACCACCTTGATTTCAGAGTTCCAATCACAAGACAAATTCATTGGGGGGGGGGTCTTTGTTAAGATTTATCATTTTCCTACTAACTTTAGCATTTTAAGGTTCTAAATTTGCCACTGAGATTCCATTAAGTAATACTCATCAGCTTCTCCTAATCACTCAGAATTTACTCAACCACAGAAGTTACCTGAGACAAATTCCTGTAGTTGAACTCAAATTGAAAACAAACTCACTGAACATTTGTTCTTCTTCCCTTTTGTTGACCTAATGTTTCATCCAATCCTGTCTTCCATTTGGACCTCTAGTTCAGGAAGCTGGGAACTGAACAGGGAGAGGTGAATGAGAAGGGTCTAACAGAGCTTTCTAGCTTAGTGATGAGCCAATAAGAAGCGAGACAGTCACCAAGAAAGAGTAAAACTTCCCAATCTACTTCCCAAAGTGCTTAGAGCTTTCTAAGGCAATCAGACCAAAAAGATTTACATAATACAATCTCACTCCGCATTCCATCATTGTTCTTTTGTTTTGTTTTTTGTTTTCTGGGCATCACTGCCCTCTGGTGGTGGGAGTAGGAGGCCCCGCCTTTTGCTCCTGTGGAGCTGCTGCTGGAATTGAACCTCCCTCCCAGTGGGCCACAGTCTCGTGCACAACCACTACACCACCGGGGCTCAGCCTCCATCATTGTTCTTTAAAAAGGTAGAAAAACTAGTCATCAGTTTTGTAGGGACCCAACAGAGATCCAGATAAGCAAAGCACTATTGAAAAATGAAGTAGGAGTATTCTCACTTTCTGACTTCATAGTTATGATAGTTAAAACAACCCAGTTGGCACAATGTACAATGTCAGACACATAGATCCATTAAACAGAATTGAGAGCTCAGAAGTGAACCCATCCAAATACAGACAGCTGTTCTTTAACATAGGACTCAAACTCACTGCCATTAAACTGATGCCAACTCAAAGTGGCTCTAAAGGAGAGGGTAGAATTGTCTATATGGGTTTCTGAGGCTGAGACTGTTTATGGAATAGAAAGTCCTATACAGAGGAGTGGCTGGTAGTTTTGAACTGCCGACCTTGCAGTAAGCAGTCCAACTATAACCACTTTCCTCCAAAGGTCTTGAACATATTAAATGGGGAAGAGATAGTCTCTTTAACAAATAGTGCTGTTAACAGTGTATATCCATTTAGACTAATCTCTAAACTATAGAAAGTTATAGAAAACTTCAATATTCTAAAAAAAAGAAAGAAAAAGAAAAAAACGACCCAATTTTTAAAAGGCAGAGAACATGGACTGAGGCAACTACTTAGGCATAGCCAGACTCCTTGAGAAAATGAGTCATTGAGGCTGGGGGCCGAAAACCATAGTTTGGGAGGGTGGATATCTTAAAGATCAATCGGCATAGCATAGTCCACAAAGGGAATGTTCTATATCCTACTTTGGGGTCTTAGAAACAGTTATCTAAGATGTCTAAGGGGTCTTTCCCAATTGGGAGGAAAGAAGAGTGATGAAAATAAAAAATATAGAGAAATAGTACAATGAGAAAATGGGACACATCAGTCTTGATAACCCTGAGACCAGAAGAACTAGATGTTGTCTGACTATCTCTATCAAATTCTCTGAAAGATTTCACATTAGAAGTGTCTGGATAGAGTGGGAAAAAAGGTAGGACTAACTTAAAACCATGAGAGACCAGATTATCAGTTAGAGGCTGGGGGAACCCCTGAGACTATGGCCCTTCCCCTTCAGATCTTAACCCACCCCGATGATTCAATTTCCAAGCAAAAAATAAACAGGGGGACAGTTACACTAGGGAACTATACATACCTTTGAACCTGGGTTTATATATTTATTTGGTCTACTATTGCCTTTTCAGGAAAAAAATTACTCGGTGCCCTTTTTGCAATTAAAACCTTTCTTTTTTTGGCAATTAAAAACTTTTGTTCTGTAGGTCATCATCTAGGACAGTGGTTCTCAACTTTCCTAACACCACAACCCTTTAATACAGTTTCTCATGTGTTGTGATGACCTCCAAACCGTAAACTTATTTTCATTGCTACCTCATAGCTGTAATTTTACTAGTGTTATGAACTGGGAAATCCCTGTGAAAGAGTCATTTGACCCTCAGGTTGAGATCAGTTGATCTAGGATAAAGTGTATCTGCTTTTGCTGTCCTCCCGGATCATTCCAGTACCCCTAGGGGGCAGTGCCACTCACCTTGGGAAACACCACCTTAGAACAATCAACTGTTTGAAATTAATGGGGCAGCATTTGCCCAAGGACTCAGTTCAGAAGGTTTAGGTGAGATGGAGTGGATGCTGAATGCAGAGGAAGGTGAAAGGAGTGGTGCTGTAAGGAATGAAATGAAGCAGACTGTGTATGAATTGAGGGATGTAAAACTGCTTATCTGCTCTGTAAGGCTTCACCCACTTGACAAGAAAAAAATGAGAGTGAGCGAGTGAGTGAGAAACAGAGAGAGAGAGAGAGAGAGAGAGAGAGAGAGAGAGAGAGACTGAGGAAATGAATGTCTTATCAAGCAGTAATTATCTTATAAGATGACTTCGGTCAAAACATGAGCCATCCACCTGCCACTCTTTTTACTCCCATGGGTCTCCGAAACCCAAAGGGGCACTTTTACCCAGTTCTTTAGGGTGGCTATGAATCAGAATTGACTTGATGGCAGCAAGTATCAATAATAATCCTAGCTTTGCCAGTTACTGGATGTGTGACCTTGGCTAACATACGTAGTCCCTTTCAATGGCAGTATTTCTCAGCTATCCAGTGACAAATGATGTGAACTATGATTAGAATGAACTAACCAATAACAGTAAGCAATGGACTGCGGATTGCATAGGAACTTCCTGGAGGCCTGAGCAGGCGTGGTGCAGAGAAGCTCGTAGGCAAGGGGAGTGAAGGTTTGACTTTTCAAGACAGGGTTTTGCTATGGTGTAGAGTGACTCAAATTGAGTCTCGGGAGTGAAAAGACAGTATTGCTTTTTTCCCATGAGGGAAAGCCTTCTTTCTTGTCCTCTCTCGGCACACAGGGGGTCCAGAGGAGGCTCGTCTCTGCTTGGGCTTAACAAGCTTAATGCTTTAGTAACAAACATCTCCCATCTAGAAGACATCCACCTCAGACCTGGCGGTTGCTCAGAGGTCTGGGGACAGCCTCACATTGGCCTTTATGTAAAAGCAGGACCCTCAGAGTTGGGATCCTCAAGACTGCCTTCTTCCTCCTGCTGGCCTTCTGCCTGGGAAGAGCACTTGGAAACATCTGCCTGCTTTGGGTGGGGAGGGTGGCTGGGGCAGGGGGAATGAAGCTCTACTGATGAGAAAATTAGGCGATTCCGTTGATATCTCCTAGGCGAGTCCAGACGCTCTGGCGGCGTGCCGCGTTTGTACAAACATTGCCTGGTTGTGCAGAGAGGAATGCTAGAGGAGGCTGCCTGTGGTACATCGTGGACTGGCGGGGAGATGTGTGCGAGTTGCTGAGAAGTGCAGCCAGGATGATGAGGCTGAGATCAAGCCCAGCGGAGCCTGGCCTAAGGAAAGCCAAGCCCTGGCCCCTGCTGGGAGCCGGTGGGCGCTCAAGGGGCACTCCTGCACCCAGGGAGCTTAGCAGTCTTCTCTCCCACCAGAAGCTCTCTCTTCAGGCCCCAGGAAGGCCTTTTCTTGCCCTGATGTTGCTGGTTTCCATCAAGCAAGTAAGAGCGGTTTATTATTTATTGTAGTGGTTCTCAACCTTCTTAATACTGCGACCCTTTAATACAGTTCTCATGCCGTGGTGACCACCCCCCCACCACCATAAAATTATTTTCATAGCTACTTCACAACTGTAATTTTGCCACTACTTTGAGTCGGGTGACTCCTGTGAAAGGGTCGTTTGACCCCCAAAGAAGTCGCGACTCAGAGGTTGAGAACTGCTGATTTACTGGGACTATTAATGATCTTTGGGTGTACATATTGTCTGATAGTAGAAGCAATTTGGATCTCTTGTGAGCCAGCTGGCAAATAGACAACACTTTTAGGATTTTACTGACCAAGCAGAATCCTCGAATTAGAGGTGATCACTGCTCATAGTTTGGTATATATTTCTTCAAATCCTCTCTCCATGCATTTTCTACAGAGCTGAAACAAGGAGGCACTCACACTTTGTACCTTGGTTTCCACTACATGGCGTATGATAAACTTTCCCCAATAGCAAGAACTCCTTAAATCACACTTTATGTGGAGCCTGTAGTCCATATGTTTTGCCATTCTCTCAGGTTTGAGCATTAAGGTAGAACTACTACTTTTGATCTTATCTTTCCTTTAATCTTACCCTCCTTCCTTCCCTCCTTCTCTTTTCTTTCTCATCACCACAGCATACCATGCTAATTGTTTTGAAAGTAACAAAATCAATATATGAAGACTATAAAGATAAAAAATATCTTTTATAAAGATAAAATAAAAGAAATGTGAACTCTTATTCATATTTTTCCTTCTCTCCATTCTTTATCTTCTCTTCTTCCCTTTCACTTTTTGTTCTTTTTATTATAAAAGTCTAGAGAACAACCTGATTAGAAAAAAAATACAGCATACTAAAAGGTACAAATCTAAACTACAAATATCTTGTCATTCCATCATTCAGAAATCATCCTTATTCTTATTTTGGCATTTATACCCAGGTATATTTTTCTACCATTGATTTTGTATGCAGACTTTTAAAGAGAGATGGGATCAGACTATACACTAGAAGCCCAGGGGCCTGCCACTGACAAGGACAGCAAGTCACACCCACCAGTGCACAGAGGGAAAACAGATAAGACTGTCTACTCTGGTACAGATTTAAAGTCTCAGACACCCAGAGAAGCAATTCTACATGTCGACAATGAATTCATTACTGTAAATATTTTCCTGCAATCTGCCTTTAAAAAGTCATTTTATATATACAAGGCATACAAATGTTTTCACAATCCATATATACATCCACTGAATGTCAAGCACATTTTTACATTTGTTGCTGTCATCATTCTCAAAACATTTACTTTCTACTTAAGCCCTGGGTACCAACTCCACATTTTCTCCTCCTGCCCTGAACCCCTATCCCTCATGAATGCTTAATAATTTATAAATTATTATTATTTTGTCATATCTTATACTGTCTGATGTCTCCCTTCACCCACTTCCCTGCAATCTGCCTTTTACTAAAAACACCAACTAAAGTCTTTACTAAGCATGTAGTACATCCAGTCTAGTCCCAGGCACCTCTTTTGTAATAATCTCATTTCATGCTCTCCACGGTCCTGTGAGGGTGGTTGCTTACTAGACCTATTTAAAGTTGGGAAACTGAGACTCAGGAAGACAGAGGGACATTTTTCTGTGTCTATCAGTGTGGGTCCGTGGCATGGTGCTGAAGAGCTTCATGGATGTGTTCTAAATTTTTACCCACTCTTACATTTGGGTCTTTTGGAAGATCTCACCCCATTCTTATCCAAGGAGACTAGGTCTATGGACCTTCTCTGTTCAGGGTTACATTCTTGAAATTTGGCCTGATTTGGAGAGAGTGGCTCTTTCCCTCTTTGGTGCAGCATTACTCCCTATTTGCTGAGATCCTTTTTCTTTCCTCCCTTGGGATTCTAACCCTGCTAGAACCTCCAATGGGTAGGTTGTGGTGCCGTAGACTCCACACTCAATTCAACTCAACTCTCTGGCATAGAGCCAGTGCCGACTCAAAGTCACCCCATATCACAGGGCAGAACTGTCCTTGTGTGTTTCCGAGACTGTTACTGTTTATAGGAATAGAAAGTTCCATTTTCTTCCCACGACTTGGTACTGAGTAGTGATTTTGAGCTGTTGACCTTGAATATTGCAGCCCAACCTCATAAGCACTAAACCCTCAGGGCTCCTCTGTACATACAATGATCATCATAGAGGGTTTTCCCTGAGGAACAGCTGGTGGTTTTGAACCACTGATCTTGGGGTTAGCTGTTGAATGTGTGACCTAGTCAGAATCAACTCAATGGCAGTGAATTTGGTATGGGGTTAGGAATCCATTTGAGGGTTACGACCTCCATTTGAAGCCTGGCCCGCTTCATCATATTTCCATCCATCTCATATGCAAGTGAAACCTGATGGACAATAACTAAGGAAGAAAACAGAAAAACTGATGCGTTTGAATAATGGCACTGGCAAAGAATATAGAATATGCCATGAACTGCCAGAAGAATGCACAAATCTGTCTTGCAAGAATGATAGAAGAGAGGATGCTATCAGGAGAGATGGTCCTGGGAGAAGGGCATCATGCTTGGCAAAGTAGAGGATCAATTGAAAACAAGACCCTCAACAAGATGGACTGACAAAGTGACTTTCACAATAGGCTCAAGCATTGAAATGATTCTGATGCCCCATGAGTTTCAGAACAGAACTTTTTTTTTTCTGGGAGGATTTGAACCTCCACCCTTTTCATTAGTAGTCAACTAAGTAATTGTCTGTACCACTGAGAGACTCCTACTCAGGTAGAAGCCCAAACTACACCAAACATGGTGCTGCCCTGGGAGTTTCTGACACTTCGATTATTTATGGGAGTAGAAAACCTCATCTTTCTCTAGTCGAGCAGCTCAAGATCTGAACTGCTGACCTTGTGGTTAGTAGCCCAACTTGTAACCACGATGTCATCAGGGTGCCACTTGGTAATTTATTGTAAAAAGTGTCCCTAGGATTACTAACCCATTTTACAGATGGAGACATTAAACTTCAGAGGGTTCAATGCTTACCCATGATAGTGTAGCTGCTCAGAGTCCCCGTGCTGAAGACCTGTGCTCTTTCTCTTATGGAAGCGGTGGACAAATGAATATTTATATATCACAACAGCACAGTCTGCAGAATCTCAGGGTGGCTTAGCGTACTGGCAAGCCCAGAGCTTGTCCCTGTCACTCTGGACTTTTCCTTATTGATAATGAGCCCTCTGACAGCATCCCCACCTCACCTCTGCCCCCCTGCAAGGCGCACACTCTCAACCTCCCAGGTCTGTCTTTCCTCCAGCATAAGTCTGTAATTCCAATGCCCCTCCTCTCAGCTCTCCACCTTAAGTCCTCTCTCTTTCTCCAGATGTTTATATGATAAGGCTTTGGTTAGACATTCATGATGAATTTTGCTTATAGATGCTTGGAATATAAATGACTGTGGTGTGTTTCCTGGCAGGAAGTCTTCATAAAATTCACTTAATGAGACATTCTCAGGCATAGTTTAGTTTCAAAGTTCAAGCAGGGAAGTGGCGTGATCCTCTCCCCATCTCTCCATATTTAGCTCAATAAGCAACTTCCTTGGTATCATTAGAAAGAAGCATACTGCCCCTAAAATTCTTTGAGAAATACATGTGTGGCCCTTACATATCTGCCTTAAAATTGTCTGTATTTTAAAATTGTTTCTCTTTTAGTGAGTGAGGAGGTAATTTTGCAGAACAATATCAAAAACCTTTAAAAATGTGTAGAGTCTATGACACAGAAATTCCAATTCAAAGATTTCTCCTGAAGAAATAAACTGAACAACGGGGTGGAGGTGGGGGTATGGTCTGTGTGTGTGTGTGTGTGTGTGTGTGTGTGTAAGAAAAAAAAAGAAATAAAGTGGTGACCGGAACATTTAGCAAGAATTTTCCATTACAGTGTCATTTAGATCTACCAAACATCTGAAAACAACTTAAATATTTAGTGCAAGAGAAATTAAAAAATAATTCACAGAATAATATGAATAGGATAATATGCTTTAGAGGTGTATGTCTGAAATGAAAAAAATATTTTCTAATAAAAAGATGATGTCCATTTTGGCTGAAATTTAAAAAGAAAAGAAAAGGAAGAAGGAAATAGAATTTATATGCCCAGAGGGAATGTTCTGAAAGGAGAGGATCATTTCTGGGTAATGGGATTATGATTATACCTCTCCTTTATCTTTAGCTTTTGTAAAATTTCTTTTCTTTTAAAAAAATTTTACATCATTTTATTGGGGGCTCATCCAGCTCTTATTGTGATCAATACATTCATTAATTGTATTTTTAAAATTTTATTTTTACATATTTGTTGCCATCATCATTCTCCAAGCATCCTTCTTCCACTTAGGCTTCCAGTATCAGTTTCCCATATTTCCCCTCTCTTTCCCTCCCCCTTCCCTATGAACCATTAATAATATACAAATTATCATTTTGTCATATCGTACACTGTCCGATGTGTCCCTTTAACCACTTTCCTCTTTTCCATGCTTCAGGGAGGAGGTTATATGTAGATCCCTGCAATTGTGTCTCCCTTTTTATACCACCATCCCTCTTTCTTCCCGGTATCATCACTCTCCTCACTGGTCCCGAAGGGAGGATCTATCCTGAATTCCCCATGTCTCCAGCTCCAGTGCTCATTCCCTGGTCTAGCTGGATTTTTAAGGTAGAATTGGGATCATTATAGTGGGGGGAGGGGGAGGAAGCACTTAAGAACTAGAATAAGGTTGCATATTTAATTGTTGCTACACTAACTAGACTGGCTTATCTCCTCCCTGTGGCCCCTCTGTAAGGGGATTTCATTTCACCTACTGATGGACTTTGGGTCCTCAATATGTTCTCCCCCTCATTTATAATGATATAATTTTTAGTTCTTTGATGCCTGATTCCTTAAACACCTCATGGTAACACAGGCTGATGTGCTTTTTCCATGTGGACTTTGTTGATTCTGAGTTAGATCTTTCAAGCCTTTAAGACCCCAGATGCTATATCTTTTGATAACTAGGCACCATCAACTTTCTTCACCACTTTTGCTTATTATCCACAATTTCTTTTCTATTTCCCTTACAGACTTCAATGCTCAGGTTTTAATAAATTTGAATACATGGCACAGTTTTTCAGAGTGGACATAAATGCACCTCAATTTTAGAAATGCTTTTTGCTGCTTTTGCCTTTTAAACCACATGGACAGGGATGTTTTAACTCTTCCTTGGTAGAAGCAAGAGCTTCTTTTATAGGTCCTCTGATTTGCTTTTTTTTTTAAAGGGGTGATATTCAACATTTCTATAACCTCTTGCTATAACCACTCCCCGCCCCCACTTTCCCTCCTGCTGCCACTTACCTCTTAGATTCTGAAGAGTTTTCTTTTTTGTTTTTTGGGCATCACTGCCCTCTGGTGGTGGGAGTAGAAGCTCAGCCTTTGCTCCTGTGGAGCTGGAATTAAACCTCCATCCCAGTGGGCTGGAGTCCGGCGCACAACCACTACACCATGGGGTCTCAGCTCCGAGTTTTCTTTTTTTAAAAAACATTTTTTTCTTGTGCCCACCCCTTAAAAAACATTTTATTAGGGGCTCATACAACTCTTGTCATGATCAATACACCTATTGTATGCAGACCACATCTGTACATTTGTTGCCATCATCATTCTTGAAACATCCTCCTTCTACTTATGCCTTTGGCATCAGCAACTCATATTTTCCCCCTCTCCCCACTCTCCCTCCCTCACCCAGTGAATTTTCTATTGTTGAATAATATTTTTTAATTTCTGCACCAACAGACCCTTTTTTTGGGGGGGGAATCACTGACCTCTGGTGGGAGTAGGAGGGCCAGCCTTGCTCCTGAATCTGAACAGCCGACGCAGTGGGCCTCAGTCCTGCACACAACCACTATGCAACTGGGGCTCGGCCCCCCAACAGAGACTCTTTTTGTTGGCATCTCTGAAATAGTATTATTTTCCTCTATTGGGTCAGCCTTTTGCTTTTTGTTTTTTCTTCAGGGATTAAATATGGGCTATCAATGCGTCCCCTTCACACAAAAGGCTAGATATAGGATTCCAATTCTTAGTATTTAGGACCATTCATTACGTTCATTAAGAGTTTATATATACAGTGATTTCCCCCCCTCCAAAAAAAAGCGTTTATATATGGGCATTTTCACTCCTTCAACAAAGGCACTACTCTGCTTTATGATGGATCAATTGGCATTTCTCCACTCTGTCACTCCACCCATCTTTTGTTCTTTCTCACACGGCACTGCCATGGAGTCAGTCCTTGTAGCATACTGAATAGCATGTGAGTATTCATAGTACGATTAGCTCTTAATTGTTGGTGGGTAATTGAATTCTTAACCCCAACCCCGCCACCACTCTGCCATCATAAATCCATGTGCTATCTTCCAATTTATAATACTAGGTGCAATTTTACAGCCATACTGTATTGCGGTTTCTTGGAATTTTCTTTATGTTCAGCAGTTTCTCAGTAATCTCTGGTTTCTCCATGACTTGACCAATTAGAAAGAGGGTAGCCATCCTACAGTGAAACTTGATGATAAAGAATGCCTGGCTAGTCACTTCAAACTGACATAACTGGAAAGGTTCTGGTCCTCTCCTTGCCCAGGCTCTGGCTCATTCATTGTACTTGAGCAGATAGAAAATCCTTTGAAAATTAATCACTCTATTGGGTACATTTATTTTATACTGGTGCCTAAAAGCATGTGTTCCAATATATTTCAGAGCTGAATAATTCATGAGTGTAATATCTAAGTCAGCATGAGGGATAAAATAGTGATATGTCTACTCAAGGCTGCTGAATCTGCCCCTGACATAGACTCTACAGGGGCCCAGGCCAGGATACCAATGTCAGGAGGGAGCACGCGAAGATGTGGGTATAACATCTCTTTGGCAGTATCACTGACATTGCCTTTTAAATTAAGATCCTCTGAGTTCTTGTCCTTTGGAAACTGAGAACGACAGTCAAGAGATATCTAAGTTCTTTGTCTATCCACCCATGCCAGTGATAATTAGATATCTATAAACTCTCTACTAGTCTTGTCCTGGTTAATGCCTCAAACAGCTTTTCTTCAATGGTGTTATATGTTTTCTTTACAGGAAAAGCCCTGGTCTCACCTGCCCCACTAAGCTTTCCTCAAAGCTACATGCCTTTGCTCACAAGCACTGAATTTGTGCACTTAGTTTTCCCACTTCCTGGAGAAGCTTCTTTTCTGCTCTAGTTATTGTTGCTGATTTATTCCTTTTATTTATTTATTTATTTATTTATTTATTTATTTTCTTTGATTTATTCCTTTTTAAGTTTTTGTACTTTCTTTAATTCTTGCACCATTTTTAGTAGTTTCTCACTTTGGGCTCTGTCTATGCCATTGTCAGCCATGATAACATGAACAAACCGTGTAGGTCCATCCTACCTTCTTGCCAGTCTTCAGTCACACAGCTTTTTGTGAAACCAGAAACACTCTATTTCTTTTTTTGAGACAGTTTTATTGACAGGTCATTCATTTACCTTATAATCTAATGGTTGTGTCAGAGAGGGTTCTCTAGAGAAATAAAACCAGGACACAGTAATTTTCTTTATATATTTATATATAGAGAAGAGTATACAAGATAAGGAGACTGAACCCCGGTGGCGTAGTGGTTGTGCGTGGGACTGCGGCCCACTGGGATGGAGGTTCGATTCCAGCTCCACGGAGAAAGGCTGGACCTCCTACTCCTACTACCTGAGGGCAGTGATGCCCCAAAAAAACAAACAAACAAAAGATAAGGAAGAAACAGTTAACTAATCTATAAAGCAGTACAAATTGCTTGGTGCAACTCACTTGCTTGAGACAGCTAGAAGACGGGAAGTTCTTCAAGTCTTGATGGCTGCTGAGTAGTCCTCTGTAGAGCTAGTCAGGCTATCTGGTCACAAGCAGCAAACAGCACAGCAGGTCACCAACAGTCAGCCAGATGACAGAGTCCAACATCCCATGGGTAGTGTTGCTTGGAGGTCGAGGCAGAGGACGAACAAAGCAGCTAGCTGGTCTGAAGATCCAAAAGCAAGGGGGAGGGCGGGACTCCCTGAGCCCTTCCTATCTTTGCCCTTCAATTGATCCTGTGTGTTCATTGGCGGTGTTGTCACAACAGACCTACCAGTCTTCTGTGGCCATGTTGGCATAACAAGCCTACCCATCACAATGGTCTAATTATATTAAAAATTTGTATAATAATCATCACAATCTTAGTTGGAATTTATTTTTACTACTAACTCAACTCACTGCCATCGACTCACGGAGCCTGACTCATGGAGAACTTTTGACATAAGTACTAAGCCTCATCTCTTACCCTCAGAATGGCTGGTGGTTTTGAACTACTGACCTTGCCATTAGCAGTCAAAACATAATATACTATGCCACCAAGACCGCTCTGTTTTAACCATAGAAGGGGTTTCCTCCCCTTTCACATTCATCCTTTGTCAGCCATGTCAGTTGTTTTCACTCATTGCTCAAGGGAAAGAAGAACCACCCTCAGGTTGGACTTCTCCTTAAGGGAGAACACACTTCATGTCTGTTCTCTCTTCACACCTTTGTCTAAAAATCTAGCTGTGGCTGAACTTGGATGAGCCTCTAGTGCTTTCGTGTTTTTAAGACAATTACTTACTAAATGCCATGTTTTTAGGGCTTTATGTTTTTCTGGTAAGCTTGGACATTAACTTTGACAAGGATCAGGATACAGGGGCATGCCAGTCCAGGGATAACACACAAAGATAGCTGATGTTAGCATTTCTTCCTTGGCTGGGTTCCTGAGGGAATACACACCATCTTACCCCAAAATTATTTTCCTTAGATGACTTGGAGCATTCTGAAATTTTTTTTGTTTTTTTTTTAGTTTTCAACCTCCTTGCGAAAGCAAAAAAAAAAATGTAGGTTCAGTTATGATCTCATTTAGAATGTCTACATTTCACCTCTTGGGGCATAACATAAAGGATAAAGATTTTTAGTAGAGGCTGGAAACACTTTGGAGACTGAAACCACAGGACAGATGCTCAGCATTTTAACCATAATTATCTGCATTATTATGATTTACTGGCCAAACCCATTCTTCTTTCCAAGCTGTGTGCTAAGGCTCCTTGGGTGTTGCTGCGGACTCATAGTGCATGAGATAGTTTCCATTTTTAAGACAAGTACAGTGATTTAAGACATCTGCTAGATGAGGTGCAAGCTACCAGCTCAAGAATACTTAAGGTGGGCTGAGCTCCGGTGGCATAGTGGTTGTACGGGGGACTGCGGCCCACTGGGACGGAAGTTCAATTCCAGCAGTGGGGCTGGGCCTCCTACTCCCACCACTGGAGAGCAGTGATGCCCCCCCCCCAAAATAAAACCCAAAAAACAACCCCCCAAAAACAAACAAACAAACAAAAAGAATACTTAAGGTTCCCCATGCTAGATTACATTGCATTCCCTCTGATATCATCCTATCTTTGCAAAATGGAGGTTTTCTTTTTTTGTTTCTGTGAAAAGAAGCCAGTATGGTAGGAAAAAGTCAATGTATCACAGTAAATTAAATGATGATGCCCAGTAGCACTAAGCTGTTAAAACACCACTACTTAATAAGTTGTTTGGATCTTCTTACTGAGGAAATGGGGCTTTAGATATTTCTTTTGACCTAAAAGGACCATTAAAATAATTAGAGATATTGATACACTCTAAGGAACGTTGGTGATGTAGTAAGTTACCCATTGGAGGGGCAAGCTGCAAGATTGGCAGTTTGAAATCACTAGCTGTTCCAAGGGAAAAAAAATGAGGCTCTTTATTCCTATATAGAGTTAACTCACTGCCATTGAGTCACTGCTGAGTCATAGTGACTCCTTTTGGTTTTCAGAGACCCTGTTTATGGTTATCTGGTCTTTCTCCCTTGGAGTTGCAGATGGTTTCAAACTGACAACCCTGAGGATCAAAACCCAACTCTTAACCACTGTACAACCATAATTACAGCCTCAGAAAACCCTAAGGGCAGCTCTACTCTGTTCTACAGGGTTGCCATCAACTCAATGCCTGTTGTTGTTTTTTTTTGGCATCATTGCCTCTTGGTGGTCATGGGTGCTATCTAGTGCTGGTCCCAAGGGCCACCGCTGGATTTGAACCCCCAAGCCCACGGGTTGCAGACCCACACTCAACCACTTAGGCCACCGAAGCTCAGCCCGCAATGGCTGTTTTAAAGGGCACGACAAACCAAGAAAATTTGAGAACCTCTGCTCCCAAAAGGACTATGTTGGTCCATTTTCAAAAGATTGACTTTGTGATTCTCTGGAAAAGATAGGAAGGAAGCGCTCACAGACTCCATCAGGAGTGCCATAGTGTGTGTGTGTGTGGGGGGGGTCAGCAGTGAGGGGATCTAGACTAAAGAGGGAGAGGACTTGTTGTTGTTGGTTGCTACTGAGTGGAGTACAGCTTATGGGAACTTTATGTGTAACAGTGGAAACATGCCCGATCCTGCACCACCATCCTCATTGTTCTCTTTGGGGTGTTGTGGGTCCATTGTGATGGCTCACAGGCCAGCCTGTCTCACTGAGAGTCTCCCTCATTCTCACTAACACTTGACTTGACCCAACATGGTGTGAAAGGAGAGGGTAGTTTGGGCTCTGGTTACTCATAGTTGAAAACTGGCTGCCCTTAGACTTATGTGTGTGTGTGTGTGTGTGATTGTTTAATTGAATTTGAATGCTTTTAGATGATGCATCTGCCTATTGCCACAAGCATTCTCCCTCTTTGTTGCTTGTCCATCCTATTTCACTATGAGTTATTTGCCTCTTCCAAGAAACACATGAGCTTGCTACTTCTTGTGAAAGAAAATAAACCTCAAAGTTAAGTGATTGAGTGATTTTAGCCCAGCAGTGTCTTAGTTCCTAAGACCATCGGAAATAATGTGCTTTCTCATGGTCTTAGGTGACCCCTGTGAAAGGATTTTTCAAGCTCCAAAGGAGCCACACACAACCCACAAGTTGAGAACCACTGAACTAGAGGCATGTTGTGTGTTCCATCAGTCCTGTACTGCACACTGTCCATCTCATTCTTTTCTTGTGGTCTTTCTGTGAGGGAATGTACAATTGTCTACAGTTCGGCTTTGGGGCTCCACTCTGACCCCCATGATTTGCATCGGTATATTTGCTTGTTTAGGGTTTTCTGATGCCTGATACCTGATTCCATCAATACCTCATGATCACACAGGCAGATATGCTTTTTCCATACGGGCTTTGTTGCTTTCCTGCTAGATGGCTGCTTTCAAGCCTTTAACACACCAGAAGCTATATCTTTTAATAGCCAGAAACCATTAGCTTTCTTCACCACATTTGCTTATGCACCCATTTTGACTTCAGCAATCATTTTGGGAAATAAGCATCACAAAATGCCAGGTTATTAGAACAAAACGTTCTAGTGCTGAGGATGTACTTGAATAGAGACCCAATGTCCATCTGCTACCTTAATACTTAAGATATAAATATATGTACATAGACATATTTCTATCATTATATATTAATATATTTACATATGTGCATGCCTGTATTTTACCTCTATTCATAACCATTGCCTCCTAGTTATTTCCTCTATTTCTTTTTATTTTTCTACTGTCCCACTATCATATTCAGCCTTCATTTGTCTCTCAGTACCTTCTCTAGCCTACGCTGGACTTGATCAAACTCCATCAGGCATTCTATGTCCCCCTATTTTATAACTATTGTTGTTATCTTGTCCCTGGATTTTTTGGCTGCCCACTCCCATTTCCCCATCACCTGCCCTCCTTTGTCCCCCCAGAGCCATTAGCCCCTTTTTCTTCTCAGGCTTGGTTATCCTGCCTGTCATATATGAATAGACCTTGTTTAACCTCCCTTTTCATTCTACATTAGGGCAAGGTCTGGCACAATACTGGTGTTCAATAGGAAAGATTAAATTCAAGAACAGAAGAGAAAGTTCTTTGAGAACAATACTAACAACAAAGTGGTACAGACATCCCTCTAGAAGATGTTAGATAACCCAGCTATCTGGGAAGTCCAAAAACTTAGGATGTAGGATTTAAGGAGCCTTGGGAAAAACACTGGGCTGCTAACAATAAGGTTGGCATTTCAGAGTCTGTCAATCTCTGGGAGTAAGAGGAGTCTATCTGTTCCCATAAAGATTTATTGCCTGAGAAACCCTATGTAAGAATCAGAGTGAACTCAATGGCATTTGGTTTCATTTTAGTTTTTGAAGGAACTGTGGTTATGCTGTTAGGTGAGTATCGAGCTGCTAAATGCAAGGTTGGTGGTTCAAGGTCACCAGATCATCTCCCAGAAGAAGGAAGGGGCTATCTGCTCCTGTAAAGATTTGTAGCCTCAGAAATCTTACATACTATAAATTGGAATCAATTTGATGGCAGTGGGTTTTTTTCAGGGAAGAAAGCCTGGTAGTGTTGTGGGTTAGATGGTTACAATGTCACTGGTTGAAACCCATTAGCTCATCTCCCCATGAGAAAGAAGAAACTGCCTGCTACATTCTTGGAAACACTATGCAGGATCATTCTGATTGGCCATCATCTATGAACAGTGGGGTTAAGGTATTGTGTTAGTGTGGGTAAACTAGAGAAACAAATCCATAGAAAGTCATATGTGCCTAAGGGAAAGTTTTATAAAAAGGGTAATTATACATTAAGAAAGATCCCAACCCAGTCCAGTCCCAGTCCATAAGTCTCATATTAGCCCAAATGTATGATACTGATCTATGAAGTCCTCTTCAGATTCATGAAACACATGCAATGACACTGAATAGGACCATCATAGACCAGTGGGTGGAAAGTCTTTGGACCCAGTGGCAGCATAAGCATCTCAGCACTGGCAGGAATCTCCATGTGGCTTATTCACCTAAGGACAATAGTGTAGTTCCATGTGTCTTGTCAGTAGAATGTCTTCTAGGGAGTGGAGAAAAAGGTAGAGAGAGAGAGAGAGAGAGAGAGAAAGTATCTTTCCCCTCCAAGAAGGGATACAGGGTTTCTCAGAATTCTCAGAAGGCCATCCCCACACAGAGGTCTCATTGGCTATGATGTGATTGACAGATTAGACTCTACTCCTTCACTTGTAATCCTCTCAAATTGACACCAGATTATGTAACTACCACAGGTATGGAACAAGAATCTACTTGGGTGGTGCAAAAGGCTGGTGGTTTGAATTCACCCTGTGATACCTTTGGTTGTAAAGATTACAATCAAGATAACTCTTAGGAATAGTAAACGAGGTTGCTGTGAGTCAAAATTTACTTGACAGCAATGGTTTGTTTATTTGTTCATTTGTTAATGGGACAGGTTAGTTAATTTCAAAAATGTGGGGGAAATCGCCATGCCTCTGCACAGCAGCAGAACAGCCATAAACCTAATGCCTTTTGAATCTGGATCCTCAGGGTCTTGGCTAGATGGTGCTCACTCACTCACTGCCAGCAAGTAATTTCTAACTCATAATGAGCCTATAGGGCAGGGCAGAATTGCACATGTGGGTTTCTGAGACTGTAACTCTTTATGAGAGTAGAAAGCTTTATCTCCCTCAGAGTGACTGATGGTTTTGAATTGCTGACCTTGCAGGTCGTCACTTAATCCTCCATGCCACTAGGCTCTGCTGGATGGTGCAGGAGGCTGAAATTCTCCTTGGCTTTCTTTTACACATCAGCATGCCTTCGTTAGTGTGGTCAGATTCTTGATTTGTAATCTGCAGAATGTTCAGAGCCTGCACAACTACCTGTTGATGAGAGTGTGAAAGCTCAACATAGCATTTTGCCTCCTCTCTTTCAGGGGACAGCTTTATTTGTTTTTTTGTTTTGTTTTGTTTTGCATCACTGCCCTCCGGTGGTCATGGGAGGTACCCAGCCTTGATCCTGGAGAACTGCTGAATTTGAACCGCTAAGCCAAATAGGCCGCTATCCCGCATTCAACCACTGTGCCACTGGGACTCAGCCCCAGGGGACAGCTTTATTAACATATAATTCACATAGCATAAATTCAATGGTTCAAACATATTAAATGGAGTGTGAAATCATCACATTCAAGTTTAGGACATTTTCCTTCTTTTTATACTCATTATTATTAGCTTCCCATTTCCTGAAATCTCTACTGTCATAACCTTAAGGAACTATTAATCTAGTTACTATCTTTATAGATTCACCTATCCTGGATCTCATATAGAGCAAAACATACAATAAACAAACAAACAAAACTCCAGCAACAAAATGAAAAAGAGAAAAGCCTCAATAGAAGAGAAACTAATAAATACTAGAGCAATATTAAAATGAGTCAAAATGAAGAGCAAATGATACAGTGTTGAATTTTAGCCTAAGTACTTCTGCATCAGTTCAATCACCAATGCACTCTGTCTGCTACCAAGGCTACTCACATCTCTGCTCATGGTCAGAGAGGATTCACCAGAGGTTCAATCCGCATGTGGATCCTGTAAGCTAAGTTTGAGTTTTCACCATCATTCATAGCCTTCTGCAAACCAGGTGCTCAGAATTTAAGCTCTAATACAATTCTCTCATCTGGTCTTGGATTGTATTATTTACAATCCTTGGATCACACAGGTTGATGTGCTTCTTCCAAGTGCCACCTCTCTTAGATGGCATTTTAAGAAAAGCATGTAAAAAAATAAAAAGCATCTAAGGCCTCAGATACTATTCTTTCTGAGAATTTGATAGAAATCATTAACATCTGTATTAAAACCAGTATAATCATATTCTCTGGTGGAGACAAAGTTCACATGTAGAATCTTCTTAAGGCCAAACAGAAGACACCAAAGGAGGTCGTTGCATTTTTGGTAAACAGGCCACTAGGGACCTTTGAGTGGTAAGGCCTAAGAATCATGGTGGCACATATTAGCAGGGCCATCCTTGTGTTTGTAGCACGCTGAGAATCAAAAATGTTTTTGTCTGCTTAGGTTACAGGTTCTCTCCTTGAGGAGACAACTAAGAAGTGGGCTCAGTACAAAGAGAAGTGTCTGAGAGACTTACTCAAGGAACCTTCTGGTAAGTGCATTTTATAGTTAGCTCTGACTATTCTACAAATTACCCTGAAATTTAGTGGCTTAAAATAGTCATCATTATCTCTTCCAGTTTCTGTGGATGAGGAATGCAGAGAAGGCACAACAGAGCTGGATTACAAGAATATTATTTTGTTTCCTCACAATTCTGTTAGTGGATCTTGCTATCAGTGGACAGTTCAGCGGGAGCTTTTGGCTAGAGCACTTCCTGTGGCCTTCTTTGTGGTGTGGGCTTTCTTAGAGCATGGGAATTGGGTTCTAAGACCAAGTATTACTAGAAGCTACACTGTCTTTTATGACCTGGCTTTAGTCACATGGTGTTGTCTCCGATATGCTCAGTGGATGAAGATGTTACAAAGGTCTACCCACATTCAAGAGGCGAGAATGTGGACCCTTATCCCTCACTGTGAGAAGCGTTTGGATTGGGACATATATTAATATCACTACCTTTGATTAAAGAAACACAGAAAACCTTAACTCTAAACCCAAACCTAACCCTAAACCAAATCCTAACCCTGGGCAAATCCTAACACAACCCCCAACTCTAACTCTAACACAAACACTAACCCTCCACATCCACTAATAGAAATCCTAAACCTAACCCTATTCCTTGCCTAACCCTAGCCCTAGCCGCGCCCCCAAAGCAAAGTGAAACAAAACAAAAAATTTTTAAAAGGAACAAAGCAAGCAAGTCTGTCATGGCACAGTCACATGACATGAATAACTTTTGTGCATTCATCTGGGAATCTATTGTCAGGGAAAGAACCCTGGTAGTACAGTGGTTAAGCACTCAACTATTGCCTCAAAGGCTGGCACTTTGGACCCCCCCCACCAGCCCCCCAGCCCTATCATGAGAGAAAAGTGAGGCAGTCCACTTCCACAAAGATTTGCAGCCTTGGAAACACTATGGTATGATTCTACATGGCCCTACAGAATAGCTCAGAAACATAGTTCATACAACAGCAATAAGCTATGTGCTATGGTGAGGGAGGGGAGGTAGTTGGTTCCCAGTTTCCCAGGGTATTACCTGAATTTTAATAGCATCATTTCTTTTATGTAAGACTACACTAAGTTTATAGCATTTTAGCAAATATTTAGTGGTTTGTCTATGTCCATGATCTCTCTCCCATCCATGGACTTTTCATGCCCACCTGAAAAAGAAAAAGGAGTAGCAGGGCAGTCTTGGCTCATTGCTGCTGGACACTGAGGACCAAGAATGAAATCTCCTCTTCTCTGTCTACCTCTTCAGTGAATTCATCAGGGGCCTGGAGGTTGACCACAAACAAACAGACAAACAAACAAAAATCCACAATAAACCCAACACATCACCAATGAGATGATTGCAATGCTTTGTAGGGTTTCTGAGACTACAAGTCTTTAGTGGATCGGACAGCCTCATCTTTATTGTGAGTTGTTGCTTGCGAGTTTGAACTGACATTCTTCAGGTTAATAGTCCCACACCACCTTTGGGAGATTGACAGGAGACTTACTGACCCAAAGTCAAGTCCAGGCTTCAAGCCATGTTTTTCTCCCTTGAAAGACCCTTTCATCTCAAGAAGTGACAATCAAGGCTAACTCTCAATGAAAAGAACCATCTCCCGTTGGGACAATATTGGTTTCTGAAGTTAGAGCATGGCAGGTCTTCTTTTATCTGGTGTTGTGTCGATAATTTCTCTGTCAGCCAAATGCTCATGTCACACATGCCTTCTCCTAATCCAGGAGAGCTGCCTTTGCAGGGATTTGGATAAAATTAACCTGGCTATTCACTCCAATGGGCCCCTACTTCTTGGGAAATAGGGAGAAGATGGTGGAGAATGATGCTTTCACCCAGATATCATGAGTGTGATATGAAATCCAGCCTGAAACACCCCCTTCATTTGATTGCTAGCCTATTAGGCTGAGCTTCATGTGTCCAGGTTCCCAGTGCCTTGTGCTAGATAAGATACGTGCCCTGAGTTTCAGATGATCGACATACTTCCTAATGATCATTGGATCAGGCTTCACATGCAGAAATACAACCAGGTATTTCTTGTGTACGATATGTGTGTCTAAAAATCCCAGCAATTTCACAGATCCTGACATTTTTCTCAGCTAGTATTGTTGACTGTTTAATAACTATTTACATAACTATAGAACAGGAAGTCATAAGTAAAAACTTCATATGCCTTTCTGAGGCCAAGCTTTTTTTGAGCGTTGAGTTCACGCAAAATAAGCCAAGATTAGTGTGATGTACATGCTCACATAGTTGACTGTACTATGTCTAGAGGTCACTTTGGGTAGACAAAGTTGCAATGCTTGAGGTTGCATTAAGAATTCTTTTTTTAAAGGTTCATACTTGTAGTTAGAAAAATTTCATTCATTTATTTATTGTTTGAACATTTTTATTGACATAAAGTTCACAAGCCACACAATTGAAAAGTTCAGTCATATTAAAAAGAGTTGTAGTCATTACCACAATCATTTTTTTGTTTTGTTTTTATGGGCATCACTGCCTCTGGTGGTTGTGGGCACTACCCAGTGCCGCTCCTGAGAGCCACCGCTGGATTTGAACCGCCAAGCCCGTGGGCTGCAGTCCCGCATTCAACCACTTACGCCACTGGGGCTCAGCCCACCACAATCATTTTTAGAACATTTTCTTCATTCTTTTCTTGATGTTGTTAAATATTCATTTTCCCCAACCTTCCCTGCTATATCTGTTATGAACCATTAGTCCACTTACTGTCTCTATAGATTTACCTATCATGGATTTCCTATACAGAAAAATATTTTAGAAAGAAAACAATAGTGACAACAAAATAATAAAGTAAAATGGAGAAAAGCTTCAATGGAAAAGAAAGCAGAAAATATGACATGCAAGCACAAATTTAAAAATGGGTCAAAAGGAGGATCAAATGATAAGGTGTTGAATTTTAACCAAACTGCATCCGAAATAATCCACTTTCCAATGCATTCTGCATGATAGGAAGGCTAGTCATATCCCTGGTCTATCATCAGAGGGAATTCACTAGAGGCTTATATTAAGCATTCATATCCACCCCCTTTTCCTTCCAAATCTGTGACCTGTCTGGTCCTTGTACTGCTTCTTTTAGCTGCCAATGCCAGATAGATTGATTCTGGGTCCTTGACTATTTTTTCCTGCACCCATGAACTTGTGTTCAAGCTTTACTTTTCATATCAACCCAAAAATTAATGTGCTAGACTAAAAACTGAAAGCTTGGTGGTTTGAACGCAGACTGAGGCAGCACAGAAGACAGCCTGGATGTCAGCTTCCAAGAGGGGACAAACATGGAAATACCCATGGATCAGAGTTCTCTGCACACAGACTTGCCATGAGTTGCAATTGACTCCTTGGCAACTAGCTTGGCTTGTTTCTTTTTTTCTCTCTTTCCAGGCATATTTTGCAATGGGACATTTGACAAGTATGTATGTTGGCCTCATTCCTCCCCAGGAAATGTCTCCGTTCCCTGCCCTTCATATTTACCTTGGTGGCACAAAGGTAAGAAGTCATATGATGCCAATTTCCAGTAGTTCCTAGAAAGGCTTTTGGTGTCATTGGTTTTATTTCTCCAGATGTGTAAGCATTCTACTCTTCCTTTTCAGAATTCTTCCTACATCATTAGCATAAACCTACTGCACTTGTCAGTCTCCTATCTAATCTTTGAAGCTGCAAATATCAATTTGACATCATATGAATTGTCCTAAAAAGAGGTACTGCTCAAAGCAGATTAAAAAAACATTTCATGGCTAATGGGTGAAGATTTGCAGAGCAGATAATTTATTTTATATTCAACTCTTCCTACATAATCTGTTTCATCTCATTGATTGCAGTTTTCACAACTTAACATCACTTATCTCACTTCCTCCCTGTGTTTCTGTTTACATTCTGCTCTCTACTTACCTTTCTGAACTTTGAATTTTTTTTATTTCTAGTGGTTGATTATTTTAACATGTGGATACCTGATAGACCTATCTATTGCTGGGTTGGAAATTGAGTCACAGGAGTGATTTTGATCCCAGACCTGAATAGTGACTGTGTTAGTCCAGGTAGGCTAGAGAAACAAATTCATTGGCACTCATATACATATAAGAAAGAGCTTTCTATAAAAAAGCCATTGTATATTGAGAAAACAACCCAACCCAGTCTGTGAAATCCATAATTAAGATATTAGCCCATATGCCCAATACTAATCCATAAGTTCCTCTTTCAACTCACACAGCACATGAAATGATGCCAAATGCAGGAAGATCACAGGTCAATGTATGAAAAGTCTTGTGGATTCAATGGTGGTAGAAGCATCTCAGCAGTGGCAAGTGTCTCCACAGGGCTCCTAAACAGGAAGGTGAAACAAAATGTGTGTGTGTCCACTTCCAGGGAGGAAGACAGGAGTTCCTAGAATCCTCAGAAGAAGGCCATGCCCACATAGAGTCATCATTGGCTATGACCTGATTGACAGGCTAGATTCCACCCCTTCGCTCAAGTTGATAGGAGACTATGTAACTGCTAAAGTGACTGGAGGATGATTAAGTCTCAGGAGTCCTACCAGTCCCTTTCTGACCAGCAAGCCAGGTATTTTTTTTGTGACTTTGAATTTTGTTCTACTCTATTCTCTTACTCTGACCAGGCCCTTTTAATGTGATCCTATTCAAAGCTGCTAGTGGTAGTAGCCAGCAACCATCTAGTATCGGTTTAAGGATTGTGAAGACTGATGTTCATGTAGTCCATTAGTATATTGGACTAATTGTCTCGATGTGCCTTTGTTTTTCAGCACTCTTCTTTCCTCTAGACAAGGGCTGACCAGCACCTTAGAAGACTGCTCAAGTGCTCTTAAGACCACATTAGGATGCAGAATATTGTTCAAGACAGGCATTTTTTCACTAGTGAAGATAGCCTATTGTTTGATTTTAGGAAGTTGTCAGGGGGTATTTCTGGTTTAATTTTAAAGGACTATCTCAGGGTAATTGTTTCAGGGGTTCTTCCAGTCTTCATGTTTTCTAGGATATCTAGAATCCATAAATTTTGGCATCTAGCTGAGCCCCAGTGGTGTAGTGGGACTGCAGCCCACTGGCTTGGCAGCTCAAATCCAGCAGCACCTCTCCAGGAGCAAGGCTCGGCCTTCTACTCTCACCAGAAGAGAGTGATGCCAAAAAATTTTTTTGGCATCTATTGGTGGAAAGAAGTGTCAACTCAAGCCATAGAAAGCATATTCTCCTATCTTTACCCTTAGAAGCCAGATTTATTTGTTGTATTCTAGAAGGGAAGAGAGGGTTAAAACTTTGACCATACATAGCAGGGAAAATTTAAGACCAAATAAAACTATTCTCTGAAACACACATGGCTATTAATGTCCAGATAAAATACAGTGATGGCATGTGTTAGTCTGGGTAGACTAGAGAAACAAATCCATGAACATGGATATGTGTATAAGAGACAGTTTTATATAGAGGATAATTTGATATTGTGAAAATATCCCAGCCCAGTCCAGATTAAGTCCCTAAGTCCAACATTAGCCCATATGTCTGATACCAATCTATAAACTCTTCTTCAGACTCATAAAACACATGAAATGAGACTGAATGCAGGAAGATCACGGACCAGTGGGTAGGACTTCTTGTGGATCCAGTGGCTTTGTAAGCATCTCAGTGCTGGCAGGGGTCTCCACATGACTTCTCCAGGTCCAGGGTTCTGGCTGAATCAGGGTAGGTCCATGTGGCTTCTCCTCAGGGAGAAGGGAGATAACTTTGTCAGTAGAGAGAGAGAGAGATAGAGAGAGAGAGAGATCTCCTGTCTCCAAGGAGGAAATACAGGAGTTCCCAGAGTTCTCAGGACAATGCCATGCCCACACAGAGGTCTCTTTGGTTATATCTTGATTGACAGGCCAGGTCCCACCCATTCACTCATAATTCTCTCAAATTAACACCAGTTTATGTAACTACCACCGGGTGAGTTTCTGAGAAGGTAAGGTGATGGCATGCTGCATTTATAATTTCAGCACAAGAAATCATCATAACAGTGATTTAAAAAATATTTTGAGGTCTTTAGTGTAGAGAATTTAGATGGAGCTCAAGTTTCTGGGTAGGACAGTGTGTTATGCCAGATTGACTAGAGAAATAAATCCAGCGACACTCATATAGGTGTAAGAAAGAGCTCTATATACCAGGAAACATCCAAGCTCAGTCCAACTCAAGTCCATAGCTCAGATACTAGTTCGTAAGTACCTCCTCGGACTCACACATGTAATAATGCAAAAATACAGGAAGATCACAGGCTGGTGGGTGCTGAGTTGTGTGGATCCAATGATGGTGGAAGCATCTCCAGGGCTGGTGCAGGCCTCCGCATGACTTGCCGGCATGAGAGTGAAAGCAGAGAGAGGAACTTTTTAGTATCCATCTTATGAGAAGCCCATGCCCATCAGGAGGTACCATCAGGCTATGACCTGATTGACACACTAGACTCCGCCTCTACACTTTTATATCTTCAAATTGACCCAAAATTATGTAACTACCACAGATAATTAGGGGCATATTTTATAGAGTTGTTCCCTGGTGAGATCCAGGTGGGTGCAAGAGAATATGAGTTATAAGAGGATGTGGAAGGTGGCGACCACCTTACTGAGAAGTGGTCTGTGGGGAGATGGGAATACTGGAGTGGGAGAGTGAACTGCAATTGTAAAATGGTGGTCCTGATATCCTCTAGGGCAGGTCATATTTTAGTGAGCACTTTAAGAAGGAAGGATGTTCAGTCAACAGCTGAACAATGTTCAGGTGAGAAAGGGAGAACACATCCTATGTGGAGAGTACATTCAGTGAGTTTCATGAAGAACAAGAAGACCAGTGGGACTGGGGAATTATGACAGAGAGGGGAGCGAAGCAGTGGCAATATACGTCAGAGAGAACTGGGGCTCAGATCTTATTAAGTTCTGTAAAACGAGATTCTTCAAGGACTTGGACTTGCTCTGTGGAACACTTGGAAGAATTTTAGCAAAGGCATGGAATTAATCACTGACATTTTTTGTTTGGGTTTCTCTGACTGTCAGATTAACCACAGACTTAGGGGGAAGGTCTTTGGAAGCATTGGCAATAATCCAGGTGAGATATCATGGTGGTTTAGAGTGATAGCAGGATGTTTAAAAGGAGTGTTCAGATTCTGGATTTCTGGAAAGGTAGAGATGAGGGGTTGGCAGATTGATCAAATGAAGATATAAGAGACAGAGAAGACAAAGATGAGTCTCGGTGTAGGATCAAAGGAACTAAAAAGATGAATTGCTATCACTTACATGGAAAATAAAGGGAGCTCTGGCAGCACAATGGGTTACGTGTTGGCCTGTTTAAAACCACTAGTCACTCCTCAGGAGAAGATGAAACTTTCCATTCCTGTAAAGAGTTACAGTCTTGAAAACCGACAGGGGCAGTTCTACTCTGTCCTTTGGATTGCTGTGTGTTATAATTGACTTGATGACAGTGAGTGTGAGTGGAAAATAAGAATCTCTGATGCCACTGTGGATTAAGAATTGGACTGCTAGCTTCAAGATCAGTGGTTCAAACACACTAGCTATACCTTAGGAGAAAGATGAGGCTTACAATTTCAGAAACCCTACATACAATTTCTATGAGCCTGAATTAACATGATGGCAGAGAGTTTGGTTTTGACTTAAGGTGGAAAATACATGTGTGAAGCAAATTGTGAGAAGAGTTTGGTTTGGGATGTGTTATTTGAACTGCTGATTAGAAATCTTAGAAAAGATGCCAGGTGGACAGGTAGATGGACGCTATGATTATTCATCTTTTAGCCTAAAAATTACAACAAATAATGTAATTAGTATCATTGAATTTTACATGTCAAAACTCGTGATTTTGTGTGTTGTCTTTTTTTTGTGTGTGTGTGTCACTGCCCTCTGGTGGGAATGGGAGGCCCAGCCTTGGTCCTGGAGAGCTGCTACTGGATTTCAACCGCCAAGCTAGTGGGCCGAAGATCCGCACACAACCACTATGCCACCGGGGTTCAGCCAGTGTGTTGTCTTATGATTTATATATTTTACATCAATAACAGCATTTTGCTAGTGGCAGAATAAAATACATACACATACTATGATCTCACTGTGTAAAAATTGCAATTATTTTAAAAAGTCCAAGCACACTGCAATCAAGCTGATTCTGATTCAGCGATCCTATAGGACAGAGTAGAACTGGCCTGGTGGATTT
Source organism: Nesogale talazaci (assembly GCA_004026705.1). NCBI lineage: Eukaryota > Metazoa > Chordata > Mammalia > Afrosoricida > Tenrecidae > Nesogale > Nesogale talazaci. The sequence continues at coordinate 37,957 of PVJH01006393.1, read as the reverse complement.
CAGAGTTTGTAAATCTTTATGGGAGTAAAAAGTTTCCCCCGGTGAGTGACTGGTGGATTCAATCTGCTGACCATGTGGCTATCAACCCAACTCATAACCCACTACACCACCAGGGTTCTTACATATATAAAAGTCTTTTGTTAAAAAAGAAAAAAGAATAACAGAATAGAATAACAGAAACCGCAATACGCTAAGAAGCATTCTCTCTGATTGATCAACTCTATGCCCCTTCACTTTTTTCACTCATTCTTTTTTTGGTATTCTCTAAAATTTCTCAAACGAGAAATATATTTCGGACTGGGAGAAAGAATGCCTTTTAAAGTAAGCATTTGTGAAGGTCATAATGAGAAGCCGTCTGAGAGGAGATGGGAACACCAGAGGGGGAGAGTGGACTGCAATTGTCAAATGGTAGTCAGAGATATCCTCATGATAAGGTTATGTTTTAGTGAACACTTTAAGAAGGAAGACAGTTTAACCAACAGCTTAATGTTGTTCACTGAAGAGATAAGGTCGACCCCAAGAAAAGCTAAAGTAAATAAATAAATGAATTGCTATTGTTTTCCGGCCCAGACCAGGAAGTTCCCAGACATATTTCGAACTCCGTGGCAAGTCCCACTCGTATTCCTTTAGATGGGAGGGACTTTCAGGAGGGCACCTGGAATAAGCATGCATGCGTCACCGCAGGGGAAGTACTGGGGAGCAGGTTTTCATTGGATCCTCCCACTCTGGAAGTTCTCTGGAGGATGACAGAGATGGTGAAGGATGGCCCCAGTTCTCGATGGCCCACATAGTGGGAGGACGAGACCCAAAGCCACCCAAAGTTGGTGGTTGGTAGAGCCGTGGTGGCACAGTGCTAATCACAAGGTCAGAAGTTCTAAACCACAAGTTGCTCATGGGAGAAAGGCAGGTTTTCTACTCCCATAGAGAGAGTGTGGAGCAGTTCTACTCTCCCCTATAGCCTCCCTATGATTTGGAATTGACTCGATGGCATGAGTTTTGAGTTCTAGCCACCTCATGCCCTCCACTGTTTCCTTCAAGATCTCACCTTGGAAGAATCAGAAAGAGGCTAGAGGCATGCTCCTTAGCTGCGCTGTACCTTAGTGCTGTAAATACAAGGTCAATAGTTCCAGGCTACCAGCCTCTCTGAAGGAGAAAGACGAAGTTTTCTACTCCAGTAAAGAGTCACAGTCCCTGAAACCCACAGGGCTATTTGATCCTGTCTTATAGTCTGCATCCTACTTGTCAACATTGACTTCATGGCAGCGAGCACGGCAGTCTCCAGGGATAGCTCTGACTTCAGAGGCTCTGGATAAACACAGCAGACATTACTGAATCATGGTGTGTGAGGATGTTCAGAAGTTGCAGTGTTCTCTCCCATCACAAATAAACAATAGGACTTCTGAGCACACCCCTGCCCCCACCCCAAAGAGAAACGAAGAGCTGGGTCCATGGGGTTTTTCCACAGCAATGTGGTGAGAGCACAAGCCTGTCAGCAGGATGGGTAGCACTTTGTGCTATGACCTTTCCTCTAAAGCTCTGTTTACTTTCAGAGAGCTCAGGAAGGGCCTACAGACGCTGCTTGGCTCAGGGTACTTGGCAGACAAGGGAGAACACCACAAATATTTGGCAGGACGACTCGGAATGCGACGAAAGCCACAACTTCAAGAAGAATGTGAGTCTTCTCTGCCTGATCATGAGGTACTGGGAGCCCAAACTGCCCTCCATCACCTGTTGGCCTTGGAGCCACACTAAGAACCTCCCATCAGTGGGACTGCCCCAATTCTGCTCAGAACTATTCAGATCACGCAGAACCTCAACTCTTGTGTTAGGCCCCTGGGTTGCCTCAATGAAGCCAAACTAAAAAACCAACTAGTTGTGATGATATCAACCCTGATTCATGACAACATCAAATGTTTCAGAGTACAACAGTGCCCCGCACAGCACCCTGCTTTCCACCCCAACCCCCTCCCTGCTGGGCTTTCAAGAAAGCAGGTTGTTAATGCCCTTCTTCTGAGACATCGCAGGGTGACTTAGAAATAGCAACACTTTGGGCTCATCACCAAACACTTAACTCTTCACACCACCTGGGGACTCAAAGAAAAACCCTCAAAAACCCAAACTCATTGCCACCAAGTCAGTTCTGACTTATATCCACCCTAGTAAGACATAGTAAAAGTGCCCCTGTGGGTTTCTGAGACTGTACATTCATACAGGAATAGAAAGCCTCATCTTTTTCTCACTGGACACATGGTAGGTTTGGACTGCTAGCCTGTGGCTGGCAGTGCAACAAGTTACCTACTATGACATGATGGGGTCAAATATGACATCCTAAGTAAAGTCACCACCACTTTTCTGCCAGTTTGTTTTACTTTTGTGGCTTGTATACTGCTCTGATTATGGATGTGATGCCTCTAGTATTTCAAATGCCAACAGGGTCACCCAAAGTGAACAGGTTTGAGCAAAGTTTCTAGGCTAAGAAAGCATTGAAAAGCAAGGATGCTACTATGAGGCTTAAGGTGTACCTGATCCAAACCATGGTATTTTTGATCACTTCATATGAATGTGAAAGTTGGATGTTGAATAAGGAAAGCTGAAGAAAAACCTATGCATTTGAATTATGGTACTGTTGAAGAATACTGAAAGTACCATGGACCGTCAACAGAACTAGCAAACTATCTGGGAAAAAGGAGAGCCAGAATGTTTCTAAGAGGTAGTATGTCAGGACTTCATCTGATATCCTTTGGACATGTAGTCAGGAAAGACTAATCCCCAGAGAAGGGCATCAAACTTGGTAAAGTGGCAGGACAGTAAAAAGGAAAGGAGACTTCAGCGAGATGGATTGGCGCTGTGGCTAGATCGAAGGGTTCAAACGTAAGTACCAACATGAGGGTGGCACAGGACCTGGCAGTGTTTCCTTCCACTGTGAGTTAGAACTGATTCGACAGAACCTAACAATCACAAGGCTGGATATATTGTCCACCCCACCAGGGGGATGAACAACAGAAATGTGGGTGAAGGGAGTTGATGGACAGTTTAAGACATGAAACAATAACACTATATAAAGGATCAAGAATTCATGAGGGTGGGAGGGCAGGGGAGGGAGGGGGGGAAAGAGAAGCTGATACCAAGGGATCAAGTAGAAAGAAAATGTTTTGGAAATGTTGATGTTCATATATGTACAAGGGTGCTTCATGCAATTGAATGATGGATTAAAGTAAGATTTGTAAGAGCCCCCCAATAAAATGACTCATAAAAGCAACAACAAAGGAATTCAGCTTTTTAGCTCTGATCCCACTGTTCATACTTGCTGTTCCCTCTGCCTGGAACAACTTTACCATAGATTTTCAATAGCTGTCTTCTCAACATTTAGCTTTCAGCTCAAATGTCACCAGATCAAAATGTTCTCCTGTGGTCACTCAAGTGAGCATGACCTCCCAGGTTACTTTCTGTCTTGCTACTCTGATTATCTCCTCTATCATGTTTTGGAAGGTTGTGAGGGGGTCTCTGGTAGAATTCTCACTTTCATTGGAGGATACTTTGTTAAAAACACAAAGATGTCACTTTGAGGACTGAGATATGTCTGAATAATATTGAAAGCACCAGGGGCTACCAGAAAGATGAAAAATTTCGGAAGGTCAAGGTTAGCAAAACCTCAGGTTTCTGGCTTAGACTGGGGAGTAGATCTGAGATGCTCTTTGGAAGGGTGTGGGTAAGTGCATGGCTACTAACTATAAAGTTAGGCAGTTTAAGTTCATGCAGACATCACAGCCATTTAAAATCCTGTGGAGCATGGTTCTACTCTGAACCACATGGGGTCGCTGTGAGTGGGAATCTGTTCCAGGGCCATTGGCCTGGTTTGGTTGTGGGTTACTGATAAGGGGGGCACAGGAAGGACCATTGTGCTTTAATCCCTCGATGGTTCTAGCTATCTAACAACCTAATTCTTTGCCCTAACTTGATCCTGCAAATTCTCAATACTCACATCACCTCCCCCACTCCCACCCGCCCCGCTCTAAATTTTGGCTTAACTCCTTTTGGGTTTTGTTACATTTTGAATTTGTTTCATTTTCTTAGTCCCTTTAACATTTTCCCATCAAATGCTAAGGATCTTTGAATATTGTCTGAGGAAAAGAGAAGGCAAAGACTCCAGTTTTGCAGGCTGAGCCCTGGTGGCGTAAGTGGTTGAGAGCGGGACTACAGCCCGCGGGCTTGGCGGTTCAAATCCAGCAGTAGCTCTCAGGAATGGCACTGGGTAGCACCCATGACCACCAGAGGCAGTAATGCCCCTCCCCCCAAAAAAAAGACTTCAGTTTTGCATGACTGAAGCCATGCAGGGTCTTCACATATGCATAACATGGGATTGATGGTGCTAACTTAGCTGTATCGGTTGTGAGGCTCAACAGAGACAAGGAATGTTTTTTCCTTCTTGGCAGTCATTAGGCATGGGGTCATTACTATTATTGCCTTTCTTTTCCTCATAATGTCTTCCCTTACTCTACAAAAATGACAGCTTTTCTCAGACCATTACCAGAACAAATATTTGTCAATGAGCTTCCACAAAGATTGTTGTTGTAAGGTGCTGTATTAGATAGGGTTCTCTAGAGAAATAGAGCCAGGATACCAATAATTATATATATGCATATATGTTATATATAGATCAATATCTAACATAAGAAATAAACAATTATCTAATTCCATAAAGCAGTACAAAATGCACAGTGCAACTCACTTGTGTGATACAGCTAGTAGACTGGCAGTCCTTCGAATCTAGAGGCCACTGAGTAGTCCTCTGTAGAACAATTCAGGCTATCTGGCCACAGGCAGCAAACAGCAAAGCAGGTCACCAACGGTCAACCAGAGTCCAACAGTCCCCAGCTCAAGACATGTATATTACAGGAGTATGTCGAAGCAGGGCTTGAAGGAACCTCAACTCACAGCAACAGAGTCCATGGATTGGGTGTCCCATGGGTAGTGTCGCTTGGAGATTGAGGCACAGGACAAACAAGGCAGCCCGCTGGTCTGAAGATCCAAGAGCAAGAGAGAAAGGGCTGGGATTGCCAAGCCATTTATATCTATGCCCTTCAATGGATTTCACATGTGTTCATTGGCCATGTTGGCACAACAAACCTACCTATCACAGGTGCCATCAAGTCAGTTCCAACCCAAGAAAAACATCAAGATGAGATCCAAAAAAACCCTGTGGTGCCTGAGATTCCCAGTGCTGCTGTCACAGATGTATCACATGGGGTGACTTTAACAAACAGAAATTTAGTTTCTCATGGTTTTTTGTTGTTAATGTTAGGTGCCAATGAGTTGGAACTCACCCACAGTGACCCTATGTACAGCATCACGAAGTACTGCCTGGTCCTTTGCCTTCCTCACAATTATTCCTGTGCTTGAACCCATTTCTCACAGCGTAGGAAATTTGAAGTCTGAACTTAAGGCACACACTCCAGGGAAGGGCTGTTATTTTTCACTCTTGCTGAAGAGCCTATCTCAGCATCTGTAACCTGGGTATTTGTTGAAGATGTCCATGTGGTGTATGCCTTTTCCCATGAGTCCTTGATTCTCTCTCTCTCTCTTTTATATCCCTGAAATCACCAGGTATAAGGCACACTGTAGACTGACAGGGCTTCACTGAATAACAAGGAATAGCCTATTCCCAAAAGGAGATACAGCCACAGGCACAGGGATTAGGATTCCATCATAGAGTTTTTAGGCAAGGTATATACAATTTAATACATAACACTTTGAAATTGAGTTGAGGCAATGGTTTTGGTGTTTAGTTATTTGGTCTAACCTATGGAGCTCTACCCTGACTCTCGCTAAGTACCATTGAGTTGACTGATTTTCATGATCTTATATACAACAGAATGAGATTTGCCCAGTTGTGTGCCAAGCTATTTTTGAGCTATTGTTATAGCCACTGTGTCAATCATCTCATAGAAGGTCTTATTTATCAATGACCTTGTAGAAAGCACGATATCTTCCACCATGATAACATGTCCAAAGTATGTGAGACAATGTCTCACTATTCCCACTTTTAAGTAACTTTCTGTCTATACCTCCTCCAATACAAATTTGTTCATCATTTTGTATGTCCACTGTATGTTCCATATTCTTTGTCAATGCCATAATCGCAATTCCTTGGTCTTCTTTATTTGCAGCATTCACAGGCATATGAGACAGTTGAAAATAGCATGGCTTAAGTGAGACGGTTTAGTCCTCAACCTGGTGTCTTTGCTTCTCATCACTTTAAAGATATTTGAAATATAACACTGTATTGCACCATAAAAACATCCATTCAAACAACATTTGACCGCAAATAAACCAAAAAGATCAAACACATGCTATCAGGTCAATTTTAGCTCATCTCATTTCACTGGTATGGAGTCAATTCGGAAGCATAGGGATCTTGTTTGTGTCCTGTAAAGCTTGGAGAGCAGACATTCTCATCTTCATTCCTCCATCAGAGAGGCTGATGGGTTTAAACTTGAAGTTAGTAGCTTGATGCTTATCCCACCGTACCACCACGGCTCCTTTAAGGTTAAAATAAAGTTCAGAAACCATGAAGCAACAACAAGGGGGGTTGGAGATACCAGGCTCTAGTGAATGTACAGTTTCTGTCATGTAATATTCATATCTTATATTTCTCACATATAAAGCAGGCGTAAAAGAATGAAACCAAAACCAAGCTCATTGACATTGAGTTGATTCCAGCTCATAGTAACCCTGAAGAGCAGAGTCAAATTACCCTTGTGAATTTTTAAAAAATGATTTAATTTTATTTTTTCTTACTTTTATCAGGGGCTCTTACATCTCTTATCACAATCCATACATTCATCCAGTGTGTCAAGAGCATTTGCACATATGTTACCATCATTTTTCTCTTCTTACTTAAGCCCCTGATATCAGCTCCCCATTTCTTGCCCCTCCATCCCCCTCTGCTCTCCCTCATGAACCCTTGATAAGTTACAGATTATTATATTCATTTCTTACATCATCCTCTGTTGCCCCATCACCCACTGTTCCATTATTTGTCCCCCTGGGAATGGGTTATAGATGGATCCTTATGATCGATTGTCCCTTCCCCCCCCCTCCTCTATTCCTTCTGGTCTCTCTACTCTCTTGTTGGCCATGAAGGGTTTATCTATCCTGGATTCCCTGTGTTGTGGGCTCGTATCTGTAGCAATTTGCATGCTCTGGTCTCATCTTATTTGTAAGGTAAAATTGAGGTTATGATAGTGTGGTGAAGGAGGCAACAAAGAATTAGAGAAAAGCTGTGTGTTTCATCGGTGCTATACTGCACCCTGACAGGCTCATCTCTTTCCTGTGATCCCTCTGTGAGGGGATGTCCAATTGTCTACAGATGGGCATTGAGCCTCCACTTCATTGCACCCTCCCCCCATTCACATTGGGTATAATTTTGTTCTGTGTCTTAATGTTTAATACCTGATTCCATGGACACCTCATGATCACATAGTCTAGTATGCTTCTTCCATATGGGCTTTGTGGCTTCTGTCTAGATGGTCATTTTTCAAGTCTTTAAGACACCAGAAGCTATATATTTTGATAGCCAGCGACCATCAGCCTTCTTCATCAATTTGCTTATGAACCCATTTTGTCTTCAATGATTGTGTCAGGAAGGTGAACATTACAGAATGCTGGGTTATTAGAAAAAAGTGTTCTTTTGTTGAGGGAGTAATTGAGTTGAGGCCCAATGTCCATCCACAATCTTAATACTTAGCATATAGATATGAGTACATAGTTCTATTCCCCTCTCATAATATACTTATATATTTACATATACACAGGCCTGTATTTAGACCTCTAGAAGTGTGCTTTGCCTCCTGATTCTTTCCTCTATTTCCTTTTACTTTCTTCTTGTCCCACCATCATGGTTGGCCTTCATTTGAGTTTAATAATTCCTCCTTGCCCTTGACTAAGCCCTGTTAGGCATCCTATACCCTTCTTTCCATTGGTTTTAGCTCATTTGTTGTCCCCTTGTCCCTGGGTTGGTTTCCCCTCCCCCTTCCTTTCTCCTATACCCCCTTCTCGCTTATCCTGCTGGAATAATCAGTCCCATTCTTTTCCTCTCCAAATTATTGATCCTCCCTATCTTACTTAGGTAGACATGCAGGTACATTCATAAGTGCAAAAACCAGGCAAAGCCAAATAAATCAACAAAGGAAGTGAAAACCAACAAATCAATAACAAGAACAAAATAACAATAACTGCCCAAAATGGAAAAGCCTATAAATAGTTCAAGGTCTGTTTGTTGGCCTTTATGAGTGCTTTCCAGTCAAGTCTGATGGGGTGCCACACTCTGTCTCCAAAGTCTATTTTTTATATTCCCCAGGGATTTTAATCAGTTTGCTCCCCTTACTGCTGTTGCACGCCTCTCATTGCATGCCCCTGCAGGTTTAGATTGTGCACAATTCCCACACGGTGTCTTCAGTGTTGTCCCCTGCAGTGTTGTGGTTTAGTGAGGGATGTTGTGTTTGCATGCTGGGACTGGCCATATGTTCCTCTCTGTGTTTTGTCTGTTCTGAGCAGGAATATCATCCTTGGGGCTTGGTGGGCCAGGAATTCCTCTCTTCCCTCTCCATCCCTTTATGTTTCTCCCATGTACTCTAATCCTACTCAACCATCTCCCCAAGCTGGAGCCCCAGTGCTGTCCTCTGAAGTGCATTCTTCTGAGGGGGTGGGTGGGTATGGTGCCCACATAGTTGGGGTTGGAGCTGGCCCAGCAGCCTTGTGAGTTTTTGGAGTTGCACATCTTTGTGGGAGTAGAATGCCTCATCTTCTTTCCAGTGAATGGCTGGTGGGCTCAAACTACTGACTTGTGCAACCCACTACATAAGCAGGGCTACTTACATAACAGTAAATTACACATAAAATATATGTCATGATAGTAATAACAAATGCCTGTGTTACTGGCTTATCCATATACTATAATGTACTTTTTTTTAATGCCACCTATCTTTATTAAAATAGCATTATTGGGACCTAATCTATGTATCACCCAATTCAGAAGTTCAATCATATCAAGAAGAAATGTACAGTCATTGCCAAAATCAATTTTAGAAATTTTTCTGCTTTCTTGCACTCTTTGTTATCGGCTCTTTATTTCCTGCCAAACTCTCCTGCTGTACTCTCTAGAAACTATTAATTCAGTTACTGTATCTATAGAGTCATTTATTCTGCACTTCATATACTGAAAAACATACAAAAAGCTGATGGTGCCAAGCTATCAAAATATATAGTGTCTGGGGGCGTAAAAGCTTGAGGATAAATAAGTGACAGAGAAACAACAAAGCCCACTTTTAAGAAGCACACCAGCTTGTGTAGTCATATGGTGTTGAAGGGATGGTGTATCAGGCTTCAAAGATCCAGGACAAAAAAATTATGTCATTGTGAATGAGGAGGAGCACAGTGTGGAGACTCAAACCCCATCTGTAGACAATTAGACATGCCCTTAGAGAAAGGTGCTGGGGAGGAGATGAGTCAGTCAGGGTGCAGTATAGCACTGATGAAATATACAATTTTCTTTCAGTTCTTTAATGCTTCTCCACAACCCCCCACCAACTATCATGGGCCCAGTTCCTCTTTAAGATCTGACAATACCAGAGCATGTACATGGGTTCAGATAAGAACTGCAAACACAGGGAATGCGGGACAGATAAACCCCTCAGGATCAATATTGAGAGTGATGATATAAGGGGAGTAGAGGTAAGATGGGGGGAGAAAAGGGAGACCGATCACAAAGATCTACATATAAGCCCTTCACTGGAGGACAGATAACAGAAAAGTGGGTGAAGGGAGACATTGTTCAATGTGAGGCATGAAATAATAATAATTTATAAATTATCAACAAGGGTTCATGAGGGAGGAAGAGGAAAAATGAAAAGCTGATACCAAGGGCTGAAGTATAAAGAAAATGTTTTGAAAATTATGATGGGACCAGAGCATGGCACCCCATCAGACTCAAACAGAAAACACTCCTAAAGGTCAACAAACAGACCTTGAAGTATTTGCAGACTTTTCTTTGTTGTTGCTGTTGTTGTGTTTTCTTCTGTTGCTTCATTTTGCTCTGTCTTGTTGTTTGTGCATATTATTATCTCTACAGTTCTATCTAGATAAGTTAGGTGGGATAAAAAGTCTGGAGGAGAAAACAGTGGGACTGACAGTTCTCAGGGGACATGGAAGAGGGGCAGGCAGGGAGAATGAAGTGGGTGTTAATAAGCCCAGGGATAAGGGAACAGAAAGTGATCTAAAATCAATGGTGAGGCAGGTGTAAGAAGTGTGGTAGGGCTTGATCAAGGGCAATGTAGCTGAGAGGAATTACTGATACCAAAAATGAAGGCTGAGCATGATAGTGGAACAAGAGGAAAGGAAATAGAGGGGACTGAGCCCTGGTGGCATAAGTGGTTGAGTGCGGGACTGTGGTCCACAGGCTTGGCGGTTCAAATCCAGCAGCTGTTCTCCAGGAGCAAGGCTGGGTAGCTCCCACAACCACCAGAGGGTAGTGATTCCCTCCTTCTCCCCAAAAAGAAGCAGAAGAAAAAACTAGAAGGCAAAGGGCATTTATAGAGCTCTAAATACAGGCAAGTGTGTGTGTGTGTGTGTGTGTGTGTGTGTGTATGACAATGGGGAAATAACTCTATGTACATGTATTTTATAGGTTTAGCATTAAGGTAGCAGACAAACATTGGATCTCTACTCAAGTACAATTTTTCAGACCATAACATCTGACCATAAGACATAACCAGTTTGTTTGTTTTTTTGGGGCATCACTGCTCTCCGGTGGTGGGAGTAGGAGGCCCAGCCCCATTCCTGGAATTGAACCTCCGTCCCAGTGGGCCGCAGTCCCGCGCACAACCACTACACCACCGGGGCTCAGCCCAACATAACCAGTTTTTAGAGCAAGGAAACAAGGAAAAAATATTCTGAACCAAATCATACCAGTGTACTATATATACTATTTATTAAGGTAAAGCAAAATACAGTAGTATTTAACAGCATAAACTCAACAGTGGTGTTAAGAACCATCATCACTTTCATTAACAAATGAGGGGAGGCATGCACTGTGCTGATCATGTGACCTGATCATGTTGAGACTTCCCCCAACACTCAGAATCCATAGCATGCAAACAGCAGTGGACAGTAAGCAGATACATGGGATCATAAACAATGTTCTGGGGCATCACACCTTTGGACCATAAGACACATGCTCATCTCACACACACACACACAGACACACACACCATGCACATTTTTTTGGGGGGGAAAGTTCATCTTATGGTCTGACAAATATGGTGCTCCCTCAACACAACAGCACTTTATTCTGTTAAACTGGCATTCCTTGATGCTCATCTTCCAGAACATGATTGATGAAGACAAATGTGTGCATAAGCAAATGTGGTGAAGAAAGATGGTAGTGCTCAGCCATCTGGGGTCTTAAAAGCTTGAAGATAAACAAGTGGCTGTCTAGCTAAGAAGCACCAAAGTCCACAGGAAAGAAGCACACTTGCCTGTGTGGTCATGAGGTGTCAAAGGGGTCAGGTATCAGGCATTGAAGAACAAAAAATAATAACATTGTGAATGAGGGGGAGTGGGGATTGGAGACTCAAAGCTCATCTGTAGATAATTGGATACCTCCTTACAGAGGGGTTGCAGGATAGTCAGTCAGGGTGCAGTATAGCACTGATGAAACATACAATATTCCTCTAGTTCTTTAATGCTTCTTCCCCTCAAACCCCAACTATCTTGAGCCCAGTTTTACCTTACAAATCTGGCTGGACCAGAGGATATGCACTGGTATAGATAAGAGCTGGAAACACAAGAAATCTGGGACAGATAAACACCTCAGGATTAATAATGCGAGTAGTGATACAAGTAGGAGGAGAAAGTGGGAACTGATCGGAAGGATCTACATATAACCCCTCCTGGACAATAGAAAAGTAGATGAAGGGAGACATCAGACAGTGTAAGACATGAAAAAATAATAATGAAAATTATAAGTTGTGAGGGCGGGAGGGTGGGAAAGGGGAAAATTTAGAAGCCGGTACCAAGGATGCAAGTAGAAAGAAAATGTTTTTTTTTTTTTCGAAAATGATGATGACAACAAATGTACAAAAGTGCTTGACACATTGGATGTATGTATTGATTGTAATAAGAGTTATTGGGCTGAGCCCCGGTGGCATAGTAGTTGAGTGCGAGACTGAGGTCCACGAGTTTGGTGGTTCAAATCCATCAGCAGCTCTCAGGAGCAAGGCTGGATAGCTCCCACGACCACCAGAGGGCAGTGGTGCCACCCCCAAAAAAGTGTTATGTGGGGTTCCAATAAAATAATTTATAAGAAAAGGAAAATGATGAGGGCAATAAATGTACAAATGAGCTTGACACAATGGATTTATGTATAGATTGTGATAGAACTTGTACGAGCCCCCGATAAAAAGATTTTTAAAAAGAAAAACAGACAAAGTTAACAATAGCAAAATAAAATAGAGAAAAACTTCAATTGAGAAGAAAGAAAAATTTAAAAAGTAGAACAACTTTAAAAGAGAGTTCAGCCCTCCCAGAATAATTCACTCCAGAGGACAGCATTGAAGCTACAGCTCAAGGACTTGTCTGATAAAAGCAGAATGGAGTCAGAAAGTGGGGAGGGAGAACACAGTGAAGTCATCCTGGCCCACTAAATCCTGAGGACACTATGTCTTCTCAGAGATGTCAATGCACAGAGAGGACCCTAAGGCCTGCCCCACTGCAAGACACAGCGTTCCTCACTGACCCATAGCAGTATGAGGGACAACACTAGAGACACAGCTTTCTTCACCACATTTGCTTATGCACCCGTTTTGTCTTCAGTGATCATGTCAGAAGGTGAGCATCAAGGAATGCCAGTTTAATAGAAAAAAGTGTTCTTGCATTAAAGAAGTAATTGAGTGTAGGCCCAATGCTCATCTGCTACCTTTATGCTAAACCTATAAATATATGCACATAGATCTATTTCACCATCATCGTATATAAATATATTTACATAGGTACATGTCTATATTTAGACCTCTATAATTGCCCTTTCCCTCCTAATTCTTTCCTCTTGTGTCAGTCCAGGAAGGCTAGAGGAACAAATTTCATAGACATGCATATAGATATAGGAAAAGGTTTATATATACAAGAGGGACAGGATATTGAGAGAACATCCCAGCCCAGTCCTGTTCAAAGTCATAAATCTGATATTAACCCATTTGCCAGAAATCAGTCTCCTTCCGACTCATGAAGTCACAGGTCAGGGGGTGCAGAATCCCAGCGCTGGCAAGGGTCTCCACATGGCTCCTTGTTTCCATGGTTCAGGGTCCATCAACAGCAGAAGCAACTCATCGCTGGTAGAGGTCTCTGTGTGCCTGCTCCAGCTTCAGAGGTCTGGCTCCATCAGGGCAAAGCTGTGTGGTCTCTCCGCCAGCTTCTCTAGCTTCTCAGAACTGCCATCTTGTCTTCTCTGTGATTGATCATCTCTGAGACTGACTCCCAACAACTGGGGAAGATAGCTTCTCATCTTCACGAGGGAAATATTGTGAGATTTCCCAGAAGTCTCAGGAGAAAGCCATGCCCACATAGAGGCCTCATTGGCTACCCAATGGCTGTCTCCAGAATAACAGGCTAGACTCCACCTCTACATTTCAATCATAAAATTAACATGAGCACATGACTGCCACACCTCTATTTCCTTTTATTTTCCTCTTGTTCCAGTATCATGCTCAGACTTCATTTTGGGTTTCAGTAATTCCTCTCAGTTACATTGCCCTTGATCAATTCCAACCAGACCTCTTACACCCTCCTTGCGCTGGTTTTGGATAACTTGTTGTTCTCCTTTCCCTAAGTTTGTTGATACTACTTTCTTTCCTCCACCTCCCCCTTTCCCATGTTCTGCACCCCTCTGGAGCCATGGGTCCCATTGTTTTCTCCTTCGTATTGTTTATCTAGCCTATCTTATATAGATAGTTATGTATAGATAATAATATGCACAAGAAAACGAGACAGTAAAACAAAGCAAGAAAAGAAAAGAAAACAAAAACAACCCAATGACACACAAAAAGGAAAAATTCCATAAATAGTTCACATTTGTTTGTTGACTTTTAGGAGTGTTTTCCAGTTGACTCTGATGAGGCATCAGGCACTGGCCCCAAATTCTATTTTTGGTACTCCCTCAGGACTTCCTGGCTCTGCTTCCCTTGCTGTTCTGCTGTATAGCCTTAGGGTTTTGTCTCAGTTTGATCGGGTCGGTTGATTCCCACACTATCTCCAGTGTTGTCTCCTGTAGGGCTATGGGCCAGTGAGGGATGTGGTGTCTCATAGTGGGGCCGGCCATATGGTCTTCACTGTGCATTGGCTGCTCTGAGCAGGGATATCATCCTCAAGCCTTGGTGGCTAAGGATGTGTATCACACTTCTTAGTGGCAGTTCAGTGACAGTAATGGTTGGCTTGGGTTCAGCATATCTCAAGTATTGGCCAGACTTTTTGTCAGTTGGCCTAATTGTAGGCTATGTATAGATTGTACGAATGGGGCTTCAAAGAGTTGGTAGAACCTTTCTATTATTTTTTAATTTCACTTGTCTAGGAATGTTTTGATACCACCCCCTCCCTGTCCTCCACTACTTTGTATTTATTTCTTTTCTTCCATCCTGAACCATAAGTTTCTCCAAGACAGACAATTTCATAGTCATACTGGACTTCTTCCCATTCCCTCACCCCTGGCCTACGATGCAAAATGCCATTACATCACACACACACACACTCACACACACACGCACACACACACAATCTTGCTGTCCTTGTGTTCATTCTGACTCACAGCAATGCTAGTCAGGATTTACACGATTATAAATCTTTCTCTTAAAGATCAGTTGGTGAATTTGAACTGTCAACCCTGTGGTTAATAGTCCAATGCCTCACCCACTGCCATTAAGGCTCCTTAGCAAATTATGGTTTCATAAATTCCGGTTCCAGTGGTCTGCTATGAGGCTGAGGCATGAAGCAGGATTCTAAAGTTCCTCTGGTGATTCTCATATACAGCCTCACTTGAGAACCATTTTATGTTTTTCCAACTAATGACCCATGGGGATCCTTATGTATGCTCAATGGCACTTTTTAAACAGACAGAGAATGTGCCTGTGTATGAGTACATAGCATCAACAAATATGCTTGCATCATTCAGTATGGATTTGAGTTTGTGTAGTTAGGTGCTGTCAAGATGGTCATAGTGACCATCTGTCCCACAGAATGAAACACTGCCAGTTCTCAGCCATACTTCCAATTTTTCCTATGTTTCATCCCATTGCTGCAACCACTGTGTGAATCTGTCTTGTTAAGGATCTTCGTTTTCACTCCACTTTACCAGTATGATGTCCTTTTCCAGGGATTGGTCTCTCCTGACAACATGTTCAAAGTACTGAAGCAAAGTCTTAACATTGCTGTTAGTCCAGGTAGACTAGATAAACAAATTCATAGACACGCCTATAAGGGAAAGGCTTATATACAAGAGGAATGGAACATTGAAAAAGCATCCCAACCCAATCTAGTTCAAAGTCATAAATCTGATATTAGCCCATATATCCAATACCAGTCTATAAAGTCTCCTTCCAACTCATGAAGTCACAGGCCAGTGGGTGCAGAGTCCCTACACTGGCAGGGTCCCCTCATGGCTCCTCATTTCCAGGGCTCAGGGCCCATCACCAGTATCTATTGGTGATAGAAACATCTCAACACTGGCAGGGGTCTCTCTGTGGCTTTTCTGGCCTCAGAGGTCTGGTTCCATCAGGGCAAGGCCATGTGGCTTCTCCTCTGGCTCTTCTGGTTCCTCAGACGCTGCCATCTTGTCTTGTCAGTGGAGCGACTCCCAACAACTGGTGAGATGGTCTCTCATTTCCATGAGGGACATACCG
This sequence comes from Nesogale talazaci, assembly GCA_004026705.1. Lineage (NCBI taxonomy): Eukaryota > Metazoa > Chordata > Mammalia > Afrosoricida > Tenrecidae > Nesogale > Nesogale talazaci. Next base: position 22,013 of record PVJH01006393.1, on the reverse strand, counting down.
TGAAACTTCCCAGAATTCTCAGGAGAAAGCCATGCCCACACAGAGGCTGCTCAATGGCTTATTAGCTACTTATTAGCTACTCAATGGCTGTCTCCAGATTGACAGGCTAGATTCCACTCCTACATCCCAATCATGAAATTGACATCAAGTACATGACCACCACACCATCTTCACTTTTAAGGAGCATCTGACTGTGCTTCTTCCAAGACAGTGAGATCTGTTTGTTCTTTTGGTATCCCATGGCAGTACCATAATTTTCATCAGTATCATAATTCCACTTCAGACTTCCTTATTCCATGTCCAACTTTCATAGGCAGATGAGGTCATTGAAAATACTATGCTTTGGGTCAGTTCTCAAAGTGAATTTTGTTTAGTTATACAGATATAAATAGTTATCTTGAAATTGTTATCTTGCTTCACTTCAAACTGTTTTGTTCATCCTTTTAAAAAATAATTTCTATTCTCCAATATGGAATTTAATCATCATATATAGGAAGGGGTTCAAAACATTCCTGGAAAAAAAAGAAACAAAAATGCTGTAGGTTTTTTTTTTGTGAGTTTTTTGAAGTCACCTTATCTATCATAGATAATTTTAATATATGCAATCTGATGGTTTCAATTTTTAGTATCATTTGTAACATATACAAATACACACATACATAATGTTTTCAACACTTATTTAGCAATTCCCAAACATATAAAGAAGTCTAAAAAATAGTAAGATAAATGTTTAAATAACCTCTATCTAAGGAAGAAAATCAAACACATTTACCACAATCATTTTTTATTTGTCTCCTTTTGATATACTTGAAATTACAACTCAGATAACACAAGATTTTATCCCTAAGTATTCATCACCTACCTCTAAGATTAAAACTAAAAAAACAAAAAAAATTTAAAAACTCACTACTCTTGAGTTTATGCCAACTCAAGTTTATGCCAACTCATGTCCTTTATGCCACAAAGGACAAGGTAGAACGACCCCTATGGGTTTCAGATACTGTCTCTCATAACAGGAGTATAAAATCTTATCTTCCTCCTGAGGAGCATCTGGGGGGTGACAAATAGCTGACCTTTTTAGTTAGCAGCCCAACTCATGACCACTGCGCCACAGGGCCGTCCTCCTAAGATGCGGGACATTATGAGCTTGCTAATCCTGTTAACAGTTAAAGTCTCAGAAACTCTCAGGGGTTTGCTCTCAGTCAGCAATGACTCTGTGACAATGAGTTTGGCTTCTCTCCATCCCCAAGTACCTTTTTCTCAGCCCAGTAAAATTAATAGCAATTCTATCATTACTATTTAATATTGCATCCATAGTCAAACTGTTCCAATTGTTCCCAACAAAGTTTTATATCTCTCCTCCTATCCTCTCTGAGCCAGAATCTAATCCCGATTCATGTATTGATTTTAGTTTAACACCATTTTAGTATCTTTTATCTAGAACAGTATCCAAATTTCTTTCTCCCTCCTCCTGCCCTTCTATGATATTAAACCCAAATTTAACACCATCAAGTTAATACAACTCATAGCAACCTATGTAGGGTGCTAGAGGTTGTAAATCTTTAAAGGAGCAGATAGCCTCTTTCTCCTGAGGAGCAGCTGGGGGGTTTGATCTACTAACCTTGTGGTTAGCAGTACATTGCTTACCCACTAGCACCAGATCTACCTGGGCACTGATTTATGAAAACATCCAGACTTTTGTTGTTGTCATATGCATGATGTTGATAACACTTCACTATGGCCAAGTGAAGTAAAATAAAAAACTCAATGTTGATTTAACATTTGAAAATTAATCAATGTAATCAATCATATTAAAAGACTAAAAGAAGAAAAACCATTTGACAATCTCAATAGATATAGATAAAGTATATGACCAAATCTAGCAATCATTTATGAGAAAATGCTCTCACTCAATTAAGAGTGGAAGGGAACTTCTTCAACACGATACAAGTGTGGAATAATGGCCTCCGACATCCTAAGTTTTAGAAACAATGAATCTGTTACTTTGCATAGCAAAAGGGATTTTATAGATATGATTAGGTTAAGGATCTTGAATTGGAGAGATTATCCCAGATGGATCCCAGTGGATTTACTACAAAGGATTAGAAGAAAAGTTTTTGGAGGTGAGGTTCATTATCCTGATTATGACAATGCTATCACAGGTAAAAACTCATCATGTTTTATACTTTATATATTGTTGACTGTACACCAGTAAAGGAGCTATGTAGAGAAGTTTACATTGCTAGCAGGTAATAAAAACTGTGGATTCTTGCACAAAAACTATTTAGAAACAGTTCTAGTAGTGACAGGCATGTCGGTTGGGTGAGGAAGTTCAACTTCACCCAGCTTAATAACATAAGAAACTATACTTAATATCAGAAGAAAACAAGTCGACAAATACACCACAGCTACTGCTGTGGACTCTGATTCATAGCAAACATTGTCTTCTGCATACAATCAGGCTAGCCTGGAACTTCCGAGAGGCTTGGCAATTCAGTGATAGAATGATAGAGTTCTGCCATGGAGGAAACAAAAGTTTGATCCCTGGCCAGTGAACTACTTGCCTTGCTTTTGTGATGCTATGATTCTGAACATGTTTCAGTGGAGCTTCAGAGAGACTAGGAAGAATTCTAAGCCGTCTGCTTCTGAAAACCAGCCAATGAAGACTCCAGGGATCACAATGCTATGGGTATGGTAACAATGAATTGGGATGACATGAAGGAAGCTAACAACAACCATCATGAGACTCAGAGAAAATATCCCATTCCCAGAATTCTGGTCCTATCAGGGAGAGGGGTGGGGGGGAGAGAGACCCCTCAATTTCAGAGAAAACTTTCTAATGACAGAGATCATTCTCATTCCCAAAACACTTTTCCTAGACACAAGTCTGCTAGCATATTGTGACCCTGGGTGCATCAATGCTAGTCTGTGGGCCCAGTCATGAAGGTGGAACAACTATGAACTCTGTGATCACTAAGGTTCCTTGACCTCTGAGATGTGTCAGAAGGCAGTCTAAGCTATGCTACATGAATATCACACAGGATTGGGAAGGAAATGGTTATAGACATTGGAGGATCATTGGAGGATCCTGACCTAGAGCTGGGTGGTAGTTATTCCTGCTCTTTCTCTGTGTTCAGGTGGAACATCAGGCCTTGCTGTCAACCTTACAGTTGATGTACACCGTGGGATACTCCCTTTCTCTGGTCTCCCTCTTCATGGCTCTAGCCCTCCTCCTGTTTCTTCGGTGAGTGGAACTACTGTTAACAGAGGCTTAGGTCTCACACACCATTTAATTAGCTTGTTGGCAACTTCTAGAAGGTAGTAGAAGACCAGGATGGATGATGTCATGGTTCAGCAGAGGTCAAAGGGATCTGAAAGGATGTTGAATTCATTCATTCCATTTAGCGGATTAAGAAAGGTGACCAAGGTTCACTGAGAGTCATTGAGCCACCTCAGACCACTGATCCAATTAGCAGCACAGCCAGAGAATTTGGGACTCCAAGATATGTCTCTGTCTTTTTTAATTAAGGAACCTCCTGTGTGTTCAAGGATTCTCTGGGTGATATGTTTGGCTGCTAACTGAACACTTAAAGGTTCAAGTCTCATCAAGAGTTACCTCAGAAGAACCTGGCAATATTATTCCAGAAAACCAGACATTGAAAACTCTATTGCACCCAGTTCTACTCTAACACAAGTGGGATCTTCATGACTCAGAACAGACTTGATGACAACTGGTCTGGTAACTTGATCCCTGGTCATACCCTTTATTATCACATCCCATTCTCTAGACATTCTACCAGAGGCACTATTTTGTACAAAAAGAAATAAAGAAAGTTCCGCCAGGCAATCTTTGGAGTGGTACAACTGGGTTATTAATCCAGATATCTCTGGTTCCGATTACCTAACCATTATTTAAGAGCTTACCCTGTGCCAGGCATTGTTCTAAGTCCTACATTAAGTCATTTAATTCTCATAACAAACCTAGGGTGTTAGCACTATTAACACCTGCATTTTCTAGACCAGTTAACTGAAATATGGAGAGATGGAATAACTTCTTCAAGATTTCACAGGTAAGTGATGGAACCAGGAAACCAAATGGATGAGTCAGAACTTGAGCATTTTGACACCCTAAGTTTCCATTTTAGAATCCAGAGCTTGCATACATTTTTCTAAATCATGCTTTTAGAAAACACTCAAATGAGATAATTATAGGTCCATTTGGTGCCAAACTAGTTGGTAGCATAATGGAATACAGCAGGTGGCAGAATGTGCATTGGTCATGGCTGCAGGAGTCCTTGGTGGAGACATGGAGACCTAGATGCTAGTTCCAGAATAGCTTCCAATAGGGTTTTACTAGTCTCAGATCTGACCTCACTGGATTCTACAGTCTCAGAAGGATCTATAGCTCTCACAGAAGAGTCATGATCATCTATCCTAATGGGAGAACAACATTTGAGTAACAGAAGAATCTCGTAGCCTGTGGTCCACTGGCTGTTCATAACTTCCTTCATTTACCTTCCCCACATCCCAGATTCAGGTCAGAAGTCACTTCAACTCAGCCTTAAGTGTCTACCAGGTGTCCATTTTGCCTCAGGTGCTGGTAAGAAGTGATACCCAGCCCCTGCACCTGAATAGTCCTCAGTATAGTTTGGAGAAGTCCTTGAATCCTCCATAGCGGAGCACATGTTGCATAGAGGTATTAGATGGGGCTTTTGGAGCGTAGTGGGAAAGGTCATTTGTTCCAGAGAGTGAGGATGCATGTTTTTGCATCAGCCAATATGATAAAGAGCCCTGGAGAGGCTCCAGGTAGGCACGAGAGAGGTAATGAGAACTGACATTCACTGGACATGCATTATATACCAGGCCTATTATACTTAAAGTCACCATGCATCAAAGCTGACTCAATGACAACTAACAAGAGCAATTAGTATATGAACACTTGACTGATTTTATCCTCATACCGCTCTTTGTGGTAAGTGCAGTTGTCAGAAGCAGTAAAGCCTCTGAGAACTATATTTTGTCCCCAGACTTACAACATCTGAATTACAGATGGCATTTTGAACAGGGGACTTAACCCTTCTCCTTTGACACCGCCCCCCACCCCCATACACTTTATAAAGTCCAGATGGTACTACTAACTGCTCATGCAGTGACTATAAGGAGTAAGGATATCCAGAATTACATCCACATGTAAGAGGATCTGAACAAAATCTGGAGTGTTGCATCTGCCATCTTTGTGCAAGCTATCAAGATCCCCATTTTGCAAAGGAGGAAAATTAGACACAGAAAAGTATAATTACATAGCCTAGTGGTACAGCCCAAGAGTCAACTATGAATTCTGTTCTTAGTGATGGATGCACATCAGTGGTGTCACTAAGGTTGGAGACATGCCATGGTGTCAAACCCTTGGGTGGATCCTGACACCTCTTGGTAGAAAGAGTATCATACCTTAGTCACCCCCACCTGCAGGTAGGATCTGTGGCTCCCTATAGTTGCTCCTCTCATTGGTCAGACCGGAGACTCTCTTCTCCATCCAAAAGTGGGCACAGCCTCAGTCTTACACCTTGACTTGTGAGTGGCTGGAAAGGAGCTTTGGAGTGATGGATGAACCCACCCTGCCCCCTACCCCAATGCTGTCACTGCCTTGGCAGCTCCTTCCCCTGTAGCTCAGATCTGCTCACAGGGCTGCTGGGAATCCTGGGGTCATGTTGGTGTCAGCCCTTCAGACAGTGTCCACACACTCACCCTCTCTTGTGATGCCTCTGATACACAGGTGTGTCAGACACATCTGTTGGTCCAAGACACTCTTTTCTGAGGGAAAGGTGCTTGGTTTTTTCCTTGCACAGAAAACTCCACTGTACACGCAACTACATCCACATGAACATGTTTGCTTCTTTCATCCTGAGAGCCCTGGCTGTGCTGGTGAAGGATGTTGTTGTCTACAACTCTTACACCAAGAAGCCTGATGATGTGAACGGGTGGATGTCCTACATATCCGAGGTAAACCCCTTCTTCCCCAGTGGGTCAATTCTGGGAAATAACAGGGCAGAGGTGAAGATTTCTGCTTAGAGAGGAAGTGTATGACTTAAAGAAAACAGCAACTTCTGCAGAGCTGAGCAAGAGAAGGAAATCAGAGTGGAAGAATTCACCGCAGCTGCTCTGCATCCTTCGGTGAGAAATTTCTTTGTATATCAAGGAGTTAGAATAAATTGTTCTCTTTTATAAATATATTACTTTCTAAAACAGCAAAGCCTTTCCCCATTGAAATTTACATCTATTGAGGTGGGTTTCTCTTATCTAATGAATGCATTAAACTCTTAACTAACCTTTCATTCCTGGGATAAATCCAAGTAGATTTTGCTGAATGCTTTTTTCTCATCTATTGCTGTAGTCAGTTTTCTAGCATTGCAATTTGTTTAGCATTTTCTCTACTACCTGTCTGAGAGGGACATTAGCCTGCAATACTTACTTTCTATAATAATACTTTATGGTGTTTTTAGTGAATATTGACAAAGCAAATAAAGTTCTCATTTAATAATTTTTTTCTTAAAAAATAAATAATTTTATTGGGGCTCATACAGCTATTATCATAGTATATACATACATACAGTGTGTCAAGCACATATGTTGACATCATAATTTTTTTTTGGTGGGGGGGCATCACTGCCTCTGGTGGTCGTGGGCGCTATCCAGTGCCACTGCTGGATTTGAACTGCCAAGCCCACGGGCCGCAGTCCTGCACTCAACCACTTACGCCACCAGGGCTCAGCCCGACATCATAATTTTCAAAGCATTCTCTTCCCACTTGAACCCTGATATCAGCTCCCCATTTCTTCCCTCTTTGCTCCTTGCCCGCCCTACCTCACAAACCCTTGATAATTTAGAAATTATTATTATTTTGTCATATCTTCACTCAATTCTCCACTGTTTATCCCCCAGGGAATGGGGTTATATATACATTCTTATGATCGGCAATCCCTTTCTCTCCACCCCCCCCCCCCACCCCGTTCCCCTTTCCCTCCTGGTATCGCCATTCTCACTATCTGTCCTGAGGGTTTCATCTGTCCTGGATTTCCTGTGTTTCCAGTTCCTATCTGTACCAGTGTATATACTCTGGTCTAGCCAGATTTATAAGACAGAATTGGGATCATGATAATGGAGGTTTGGGGGTAGAAAGCATTAAAGAACTAGAGGAAAGTTGTATGGTTCATCAATGCTATACTGCATCTTGACTGGCTCATGTTCTCCCCATGACACTTCCATAAGGGAATGCCCAGTTTCCTACAGATGGGCTTTAGGTCTCCACTCTGCACTTGCCCTCATTCACAATGATATGATTTTTTGTTCTTTGATGCCTCTTACTTGATCCCATTGACACCTCATGATCATAGAGGCTGGTGTGCTTCTTCCATGTGGGCTTTGTTACTTTTGAGTTAGATGGCTGCTTGTTTATCTTCAAGTCTTTAAGACGCCAGACACTATATCTTTTGATGGTGAGGCACCATCAACTTTCTTCACCATATTTGCTTATGCACCCATTTTGTCTTCAATGATCGTGTGAGAAAGGTGAGCATCACAGATTGTTAGAATAAAATGTTCTTGTATAGAGAGGGTACTTGAGCTGAGGTTCAATGTCCATCTGCAACCTTAATTCTTAATTCTTAACATATAGATATGAGTACCTAGTTCTATTCCCCTATTGTTTTATACATGTGTACATGTGTACATACCTGTATTTAGACCTCTATAGATGTCCTTTGCCTCCTGGTTCTTTCCTCGATTTCCTTTTACTTTCTTCTTGTCCCACCATCATGTTTGCCTTTCATTTGGATTTAGTAATTCCACATTGCTACATTGCCTATGATTAAGCCCCACTAGGCATCTGCAATAGTTAAAGTTTGTTGTGCCAACCTGGCCTATAAACACATGTGGGCAGAGAGAAAAATGGTTCGGTGAGCCTTTCTAGTTCTAGGATGTCTTGTTTTCTGATGCTTGGACCAGGGTGCAGCTGCCTTAGCCAGTTCCTTGCTTCAGCTGGCAAGGCTTACTTCTTGCAAGACATCCCTGAGGACAACCACATGGACCTACCCCTATGCAGCCCTAAGTGCTGGAGAAACCATGTGAAGACCCCTGCCAGTGCTGAGATGCTTACACATTTACTGATTTGACGTTCCTCCTGCATTCTGCATCATTGCTTGTGTTTTGTAAGGTGGAGGAGGACTTTGTGGATTGGTGTCAGACATATGCATTAATGTTGAACTTGTGGGCTTGGGCAGCAATGGGTTTGGATATCTTCTTGATATGCGCTCACCCTTTATATAAGACACTCTCATACATATGAGTTTCTGTGAAATTGTTTCTCTAATGTACCTAGACTAACACAGCATCCCACATCCTTCTTTCCATTGGTTTTTAGTTCATTCGTTGTTTCCTTGTACCTGGGTTGGTTCCGACCCCCTCCCTTTTTTCCCCCACCTCCCATCTTCAGTATCCCCCCTGCAACCATTGGTCCCATTCTTTTCATATCCAAATTATTTATCCTGCCTAGCTTATCTAGATAGACTTACAGATACATTAATAAGGGCAAAAACCTGGCAAAGCCAAATAAAACAACAAGGAAATCAACACCTGCAAACTAGTAACAACAAGAACCCCAACAGCAACGACTAAAAGAAAGTCACTGAGCAAAAAAATGGAAAAGCCTAAAAATAGTTCAAGATCTGTTTTTTTTTTTTTACAACTGGTGTCTAGCCACGTCTGATGGGGTCCCACACTCTGTCTCCAAAGTCTATTTTTGGTATTCTCCAGGGATTTCACCACTTTTCTCCCCTTACTGATCTGTTGCATGCACTTAGTGTTTTGCCAGTGTGATGGGGTCAGATTGTGCATAATTCCCACACTGTTTCCAGTATCGTCCCCTGCAGTGTTATGGTTTACTGAGGGACATTTTGTTTCATGGTGGGGCCAGCCCTATGGTTCTCTCTGTGCTTTGTCTGCTTTGAGCAGGAATATCATCCTCGGGGATTGTTGGGCGAGAATGTCCTCCCCTCCCTCTCCATCTCTTTTTGGTTCTTCCATTTTCTCTGATCAGATGTTCCCCTCTTCCCAAGCTGTAGCCCAGTGCTGTCCTCTAAAATGCATTCTTCTAGGTGTGTGTGTGTGTGGAAAGTGTCCACATAGTTGGAATTGGGGGTGCCTCCAAAGACCTGTCTATTGATTCCCATCTACATGCCTGTATGTTGTATTCATGTCTTGGTGCATCGGATTGAAGCCTGATCTCTCTCTCCCTCTCCTGTGGAGATATAAACAATCCCCTCCCCTTGGGTGGATAAGTACCCAGCTCCCCCCTATAAACATGTCTCTTTTTTCCTCTTTCTTTCCCCCTCTTATTAGTTTACTGCCATATGTATCCCTGGATTGGGTTTGGTCCCTGTCATCATTGCTGGACATCACCCCAGGGATGTATGTATATAGTAGCTTTCCCCCTGTACCTTGTTCCTTTTTTTAAGCTTACCTCAGTGGACTCATGTTGTACTTGTCCTTTTGTGCTTGAATTACTTCACTTAGCATAATTTTTTCCAGTTCTTCCCCTGCGGCAATGTGCTTCATGCATTCATTGCTGCTTTTTAGGGATGTGTAGTATTCCATTGTATGTAGGTAACACAGTTTTTCAATCCATTCATCTTTTGATGGAAATTTGTGTTGTTTCCAATTCCTTGCAATTGTGAACTGTGCCACGATGAATATTGGAACACAGATGTTGGATTGTGGTTTGTTTCTTGCCTCTTCTGGGTATATGTTCAGTAGGGGGATTGCTAGGCTGTATGGTAGCTCAATTTCAATCTGTTTTAGGTATCGCCAAATTGATTTCCATAATGGCTGTACATTTCTACAGGTCCACCAGCTGTGGACGAGAGTTCCTATCTCCTCACACCCTCTCCAACACTTGTTACTTTCTGATTTTCTTAATTGGGCTATCTTTGAGGGTGTTAGGTGGTATCTCATAGTTGTTTTGATTTGTATTTCTCTTATGGCTAATGATTGGAAACATTTTCTCATATGTTTACTGGCCATTAAGATTTCTGCCCTTGTGAAACTTCTGTTCATGTCTGTATTAACAGGGTTCTCTAGAGAAACAAAATCAGGACACTAATAATTATATATATATATATATAATTATATATGTATATATAAAGATATCTAACATAAGAATATACACTGACAATCCTTTGAGTCTTGAGGGCTGCTGAGTTATCCTCTGTAGATCAATTCAGGCTATCTGGCTATAGACAGCAAACAGCAAGGCAGGTCACCAACAATCAGCCAGACGACAGGGTCCGATCTTTCCCAACTCAAGAGATGTACATTTCAGTGGCATGGCAAGCAGGGCTTGAAGGAACCTCAACTTGCAGCAACATGGTCCATGGATTAGTTGTCTCACATGTATTTTTGCTTGCAAATTGAGGTACAGGACAAGCAAGGTAGCTGGATGCGCACTGGTCTGAAGAGCTAAGAGCAAGAGAGACAAAGGTGAGACATGCAGAGCCATTTATATTGCTGCCCTTCAATTAATCTCACATGTGTTCATTGGCCATGTTGGCACAGCAAACTTATCTTTCACAAGGTCCTTTGCCGACCTCCTTTGTGGGCAGTTAGTTTTTTTTTCTTATTGTAAGTTTGCAAAGTGTTTAAGATTTTAGTAATAAGGTCTTGGTCTGGTGTATCATTCCTAAAGATGTTTTCTTAGTCTGTGGACTCTCTTATTACTCTCTTGGTGAATTTTTTCAATGTACACAGGTGTTTTATCTTCAGTATATCCCACTTGTCAATTTGTGACTCAGCTATATTGATGCCCTTACCTATTTCTGATAGCCTATGTATTTTCTGCACTGAAGTTCTCAGGTTTGTCTCAATTTCCTCATTAATGACCCTAATAGTTTGGGGTTTTACTTTGAGGTCTGTGATCCACCTTGAATTTATTCTTGTGCATGGAGTAAGGTAAGAGTCTTGATTAATTTTTCTGTAGGTAGATACCGCTTTTTCCAGCACCACTTATTGAATAGGGCATCCACTTTTCCTTTGCTATTTTGGGGGCTCTTATCAAAAATCAGTTGTCTGTATGCTGATGCTTTTATTTTTAGGTTTTCAACTCTTTTTCATTGGTCTGAATATCTGTAATTATACCAATGCCACATCGTTTTGACCACTGGGGCTTTATAATTTATGCTAAAGTCAGGTAGAGCAAGCCCCTCCACTTAGTTCTTCTTCTTGAGGAGTTCTCTGCTAATTCTTGGTTTCTTACCTCTCCGTCTGAAGTTGGTAATCACTTTTTGCAATTCTTTGAAGGACGATGGATGGTTTTCATATCAGGATAGTATTAAACTTAAAGAGTGCCTTAGGCAGAAATAACACATTTACTATATTGAGTCTTCCAATCCATGAACAACCTTCCATTTGTTGAGGTGACCTTTGGTTTCTTGTAATAGTGTTCTGTAGTTTTCCTCATACAAATCCTTTGGTTTTTTTAGTCAGGTATTTTCCTATATATTTCAATTTGTGCCTGGCTATTATAATGGGTACTACCTTATTAATTGCCTCTTCTGAGATCTTGTCTGATGTATATAGCAGTGCAACAGACTTCTATTTGTTAGTCTTGAGTCCTGCCACCCTACCATATCACTCCATTGCTTCCAACACTCTACATGATATATAAAATCATATCATCTGCAAATAATGATAGTTTTGCCTCTTCCTTCCCCAGATGAATAATTCTGATGTCCTTTCTTTGATATTGTTAGCTAGAAGCTCCAATATGATGCTATCATTTAGCACTTTCTTGTTCAGTGACATTGTTTATATTTTCTGTCAATTAAAAAGGAAGGAGAAAACAATGAAAAATTGGGTTAATGGTAGGAAGAGCATCATACGTCACCCACCTCACCAAAAATAGGATTAAATGATAGGATATTAAATTTCAACCTAACTATATTTGCATTAATTCACATTCTGATATATTCTGTCTGAGGGTTGGGCTTTGCACATCTCTGTCTAGCAGTATTCAATGGAGGCTTATTCTCCATTGGGTCTCTGCAAATGGATTTTGGGCATTCACTGCCCTTCGTAGCCTTCTATAATCCAGGTGCTCCGAATTTAACCTCTAGTGCATTTTCCTCTTCTGATCTTCGATTTTGTTATTTTCAATCCTTGCATCACATAGGCTGATGTGCTTCTGTGTGAACTTAGCTGACATCTCACTTAGATGACTGTGCAATTGTCTTTTCTTATAAGGCTTTTTGTCAGGTTTTGATATTGAGTTTATGCTGATCTCATAAAACAAATTGGAAAGCAATCTCTCTCTCTTCTCTGGAAGACAATCTAAGACTGACATTTCTTACTTAAATCAGGAATGCACACATATCAATGAAGTCATTGAGAAAGAGAAGTTTTTCTTTGCTGAAAGGGGTTTGTTTTCATTTTGGATTAATCATAAATATCTGCTTTCCTCACTTTGTCTCACGTCAGCTATAGGAATTTGTGTTTTCTTAAAAATTGATTTTTTACACCTAAATTCTAAACTTTATTTATATAATATTGTTTATGATATTGTACTTCCCTTTTTAAAATATTTCATTGTTTTAGGTGAAAATTTATTTGGCAAAATAGGTTCACATTTAGCTTTAAAAGCACATTTTGGGCTGAGCCACAGTGGCGTAGTGGTTGTGCTCAGGACTGTGGCCCACTGGGATGGAGGTTCAATTCTAGCAGCAGCTCCACAGGAGCAAAGGCTGCACCTCTTATTCCCACCACCAGAGAGCAGTGATGCCCAAAAAACAAAAACAAACAAACACATTTTATTGTGGTTGGGTGAAAATGTACAGAGCAAAAAAAAAAAAATGTACAGAGCAAATTAGTTTTCCATTCAGTAATTTACATTTTGTGTCTTGATTAGCTATAAGCCCTTCAACATAACAACCCTTTTCCCACTTTCTTAGATTTCTCCTGTTTCCATTCATCCTCGTTTCCTGTCCCTTCATGTCTTCTGAGATTCGTTTTGGGGTAATGCTGTCCTTTTTTTCACCTATGGTTGATGGTTATGAGTGTATTCCTCAAGAGTATTAAGGTTCACTCTATGGGCCTGTCTATTGTTTGGCTGAGAGGTGATCTCCTAGGGGTGAGGTAGGAGATGGAGTGGGGAAGTTTCATTTCCAAGTTTGGTTGGTATTACAGTATTGGAGGTTTCATCAGTCTTGATCAGTTTAATATGCATGGAATTAAAAAAATTATTTTGGAGCTTTTCAAGTTCTGTTGAATCTGTAGTGGTTTTCCATTTTTCATTCTTAATATTATTAACACTTTTCTCTCTTTACCCTTGGTCATCTTATCATAAGTTTCTTAATTTTACTGGACTTTGCAAATGACCAGCATTTGGACTTCTAGATTACTTTGATATTTTCTATTTCATTAATTCTGTTTTTTTTTTAAATCCTTTTATTGGGGACTCATACAACTCAAATCACAATCCATACATAAATTTACTGTGTGCCAAGCACATTTGTGTATCTGTTTCCTTTATCATTCTTGTACCATTTGTTTTCTATTTAAGCTCTTGGCATCAGATCCTCATTCTTTTCTCCTCCCTTCCTCCCCCTCCCTCATATACCCTTGATAATTTATAAGTTATTATTACTTTTTCATATCTTACATTGTCTGATGTCTCCCTTCACCCAGTTCCCCATTGTCCATACTCCAGGGGCAGTTTATATGTAGATCCTTATAATCAGTCCCTCTTTCTACCCCATCTTCCCTTCACCCTCCTGGTATTGCCACACTCAACACTTACTGGTTGAGTTAGTCCGGGTAGATTAGAGGAACAAATTTTAGAGACACGCATATAGGTATAAGGAAAGGGTTTATATACAAAAGAAATGTGACACTAAGAAGGCATCCCAATCCAGTCCAGTGCAAAGTCATAAGTCCAATATTAACCCATATGCCCGCAATCAATCTATAATGTCTGCTTCCGACTCAGAAAGTCACAGGTCAGTGGGTGCAGAATTCTGGCACTGGCAGGGGTCTCCCCATGACTCCTCGCTTCCAGGACTCAGGTCCATCAACAGCATGCCACTCCAGCTTCAGAGGTCTGTCTTCAGAGCTAAGCCGTGTGGTCTCTCCACTGACTACTCCAGCCTCCCAGCCGCCGCCATTCTGTGTTGCCTGTGGTTTATCATCTCTGAAACTAACTCCCAACAACTGGGGAAGATAGCTTCTCATCTTCACAAGGGAAATATCGTGAGATTTCCCTGGAGTCTCAGGTGAAAGCCATGCCCACATAGAGGCCTCATTAGCTACTCAATGGCTTTCTCCTGATTAACAAGCCAGACTCCACCCCTACATTTCAATTATAAAATTAACATAAGCACATGACTGCCACACTGGTCCTGAAGAGATTATCTGTCCTGAATTCCCTATGCTTCCTGCTCCTATCTGTACCAGTGTAATCCTCTGGTCTATCCATATTTGTAAAGTAGAATTAGGATCATGATTGTGGGAAGGAGGAAACATTGAAGAACTAGAGGAAAGTTGTATGCTTCATCATTGCTACACTGCATCCTACCTTGTTTGTCTCTTCCCTGTGATCCCTCTGTAAGGGGAAATCCGTTACCTAAAGATGGACTTTGGCCTGCAACCTATCCTCCCCCTCATTTACAATGATAACATTTTAGCTCTTTGATGTCTGATACCTGATCTCTTTGACACCTCATGATCACACAGGTTGGTGTACTTCTTCCATGTGGGCTTTGTTGCTTCTGAGCTAGATGGCTGCTTGTTTATTGTTTACCTTCAAACTTTTAAGACCCCAGATGCTATATCTTTTGATAGCCAGGCACCATCAGATTTCTTCATTACAATTGCATATGCACATTTTTTGTTATCAGCAATCGTGTCAGGAAGGTGAGCATCATGGAATGCCAATTTAATAGAATGAAGTGTTCTTGCCTTGAGGAAGTACTTGCAACCCGATGCCCATCTGCTGCCTTACTACTGAGCCTATAAATATATACCCATAAATCTATCTTCCCATCATTATGTATAAGTATTTTAGCTATGTACATGCCAATATTTAGACCTTTATAGATGCCCTTTGCCTCCTATTTCTTTCCTCTATTTCCTTTTACTACCCTCTTGTCCCACTATCATGCTCAGCCTTTATTTGGCTTTCAGTAATTTCTCTTGGTTACTCTACTCTTGATCAATCCTTCCCAGGCCTCTCACATACCTCCTTGTCAATGATTTTGGATCACTTGTTGTTCCCTTGTCCCTGGGTTGGTCAACACCACCTCCTTTCCTCCCCTCTCCCTCTCCCATATCCCCCCAGAGCTATCGATCCCATCATTTTCTCCTTCAGACTGATCATCCAGTTTATCTTATCTAGATAGACCTATAGAGATAATAATATGTACAAAAAGACTAGATATAGCAAGATGAAGGGATAAAAGCAAATGAAATGATGACTACAATATGAACAAAAGCAATGTCCAGAAAGCATATATAAGAATGTAAAAGGAAAGCCTATAAATAGATCAAAGTTTGTTCATTGACCTCTAGGAGTGACCTCCAGTTGAGGCCAATGGGGTTCCATGTCCTGGCCCCCAAGTCTATCCTTGACACTCCCTGAAGACCTCTATGCTCTACTTCCCTTGTTGCTCTGCCACACTCCCTTAGGATTCTCCTCTGTGTGGTAGGGTCAGATCGTCTGCAATCCCAACACTGCGTCTCCAGGGTTGTCCCCCATAGGGCCTTAGGTCAGCAAGGGACGTCGTGCCTCATAGTGGAGCTGACCATCTGGTCCCTTCTGTGTGTTGGCTGTTCTAAGTGGGGAGATCATCCTCAAGACTTGGTGAGTCAAGATGCACTGCACTCTTTCTCCCCGCCCCCCTCCATTTACTCTCATGTGCTCTGGTCAGACATGTCCCTTTCCCACAAGCCTCATTGCTATTCTCTAAAGAAAATTCTTCTGGGGGTGTGGGGTAGCTGTCCACATGGTTGGGGTTGGGGCTGGGTTCTCAGATCCCTCCACTGACTCCCTACTCCATTCTGTCATGCTGCATTCATGTCCTGAAGCAGGGGTTTAAGTCTGGCCCCTCTTTCCCTGTGGAGATACAATCTATACCCTCACCTTGGTTGGGTTTGTGCCATGTTTCCCTGCTATGCATTGTTTTCTTCCCCTTGCCCCTCCTTTTTAGTTGGCTACCATAGGAAGCCCTGGACTTGGTCTGGCCTCTGCCATATTACCTGGATCTCCCCCAATTAATTTTAACAATGCTTTTATCTGTACTGTTTTCTTCCATTTCATTTCTTATTATTTAATTTGATGTTTCTTTATTTAGAAAATTAAAATGATCAACTATTAGCTTTTTCCCTAATGAATCTATAAGGCTATACATTTCACTCTTGCTATGTATCACAAGTCTCAATATGTAATTTCCATTACATTTGGTTCAAAAATAATTTCCAGAACCTGTTATAATTTCTTCTTTGTTCTATGGGAGCTAGAAGTATATTTCCTATTTTCCAATTATATGGATTTTTAGAGTTGTCTTTTGGATATTAATTCCTAACTTAAATGCACTGACACCAAAGGATATAATTTTTAGTCCTTCCTTTATGGGAGTTATTGGTAGTAAATATATATCTGTTTTTGCCTTTAAAAGTTCTAGAGTGTCAAGTAAGGGACCAGGTATTCACATGAAACCTTCTTTGAAATACTTATATTATTTCTAATCTCTAATCTCTCTGAGATTAGCAAGGGTCAGGAAAGAGGGAAAGCAAGATGGAGGCTGTGCCTGGAGAGAACTATCTCTATCTACCCTGAATTCACTGTTGAGAAATTCTGAGTATCCTCAGGCACTCTCTACTTTGCAGGTATCCATCTCTTGTCGCTCAGCTCAGGTCCTCCTGCACTACTTCGTGGGGGCCAATTACTCATGGCTGCTGGTTGAAGGACTTTACCTCCACACACTGCTGGGACCAACAATGCTTTCTGAAAGACGGCTATCGCCCAGCTACCTGCTTGTGGGTTGGGGTGAGTGAACTGAACTCCCCCCCACCCACCCTTTCTTTGGATGTCCATGAGATGATGGGACACTGAGAGAGACTTTGGTTAGAATTAGAGACCCAGCCAGAAAGACAACACCATCACTAAATCAACAAGCACCATCAATCACACAACCCAAATCAACACCACTGTAATGATAAACATTACTATTATCAACACTCTCATCATCATCACCACCACCACCACCACCTCTACCACCACCAGCAGCACCCCTGTCACAAGCAACACTATCATTGCTATCCATAACACCATTAACAATAACATCATTATCATTACACTATCACTAGCACCAACATCTTCATCAAAACTATCATCACTGCCATTATCAATACTATCAATATCAACACCACCACCACCATTATCAAAAATAGCATCATGAAATTAGCAACAGCATCAGTACCACTAAAATGACTAGATTTTAACATTGGTAAAGCGGGACAACATTGACCGGGGGGGGGGGGGGGGGGGGGGGGGGGGGGGGGGGGGGGGGGGGGGGGGGGGGGGGGGGAGGGTGTTGGTGGTAGAGGAGGTATTCCCTTCCTGTTCTCCAACCCTTCCCTAGCTTGTCATGCATTCTTTCCAAAAGTTGGAACTTTTTAAAAACACCACGGACCTAGGGAGAAATTGTTTAAAATCGGGACCATCCCGCCAAAAGCAGGATGTCTGGTCACTTTACACTACCACCAACAATGACACAGCATTAATTTCTCAATGACAATGTGACAAGAGACTCTATCGAAGTGATTCTCAACCTTCCTAATGCTGTGACCCTTTAATACAGTTCCTCGTGTTGTGGTGACCCCCCAACCATAAAATTATTTTCGTTGTTACTTCATAACTGTAATTTTGCTACTGTTACAAATTGGGAAACCTCTGTGAAAGGGGTGTTCAACCCACAGGTCAAGAACTGCTGCTCTAGAGGGAGGCGTGTGAGTGTGTGTGTGTGTGTGCATAAGCCAAGAACCCAATGCACATGTAAGAATTGAGAAGATTTCTTGTGTAATCAGATGCTATTTGTCAACAGCTTTGTCAACAGCTAAGTTTTTGAGATGAGGTTTTCTGGATCACAAAAAAAAAAAGTCGACATCTAGAGCCCTTGCTTTTATAAACTGTTGGAGAATTTGAGGCTGTAGGATTGCAAGCAAATAAAAATGGCCTGTGATTCGGAGATCTTCGATTGGTACACATAGTTTTCACTCCACTAGTGACCTAAAGCCTGGCAGTCTGAACCCACTCTGATGCCTAGAAGAGAGACCTGGTTGCTCTTCTCCTGTAAAGTTTTCCCTTAGCCAGTAAAACCCTATGTGGAATTCTACTTTATAGTCCATGGGTTTGCCATGTATCAGAATTAACTTGACAGCAAAGGCAGTGATTCTGGAGATTTTGATTGATATCTGCACATAATCTCCAAACTACTTCTATGGCAAATCTCTTCTCCCTGGGTCTGGGTTACTCTGACATTGAAAGATGGTGAGCTCTATGATGGCCTAAGTCTCTCCAGTCCCCACAGCCCATAGCTTGTCATGTTTCGGTTTGAGAATAATTTTTAATTAAGTATGCTTTGCACCATCAGGGTGGCAGGCAGGCAGATTTGGCCCATCACCTCCTAACTTCATTTCTCTTTCCGCTTTCCTCAGGCTTCCCTGTGCTATCTGTTGTCCCTTGGGGTATTGTCCGTGCCCAGCTGGAGAACACAGGGTAGGTTATTCGTCTCACCTGACTTTCTGCTTCCCAAAGCCTGTATTTCCCAGACATACCCAACTCAACATCATCTTATCACAAGGACTCTTCCACCCTCTCTTGTTTCAGTCATCTCATGTATATAAATATTAGGAATGTAGATAAAGTAGCCAAAAGCCTAGTATAGTAATTGGTTTATTCATGTAGTTTACTCAAGTGAATTAGCACAAAGAGGCTACATAGGTGAGCAGTGACACTGGGTATGTAAGGATACACAAATAGGAATGGCTATTGCAACATTATTTTACAGTCGGAGGGGGATAAGGTAGGAAAATGAAAACAAAAAAATTCGAGTGTTCATCAGTAGGTGAACCACTGATAAAACAGTCATGGGCCTACATTTTAGAGTATTAGTATTATGAGGTTTGTTAAAACTGTAATACTAAATCTTTCTACTTCTAGACACTGAATTTCAGTACCACACTCTTCAGTCTGTTGTTAAATAATTCATATCATATGAACCCATCTTTTCTCCTCCAATTACCACCACCAAAAAACAAACAACAAAACAAAGAGAAACCCCTGAAACAAAACCACCCTATTTATCTAAAGATATATGTTTATGTGCTTGCATGACTGTAGAGGAAGACTTGACAGGATACACGCCATCTGCTATTACTGGAAAACAATTTGATGGTAAGAAAAGTCAACCATGCTAGTCATGGCAGGAAGTGATTTGAGTTCTTTAACCCTTCTCTTTCCTCTCAGGCGGATGATTGTGTAGAGCAGGCATGTTTTCCACAGGGCATGAGACTTTGCCATTGTACCAGGCCTTGTTTTTCAGTATTGCACTGACAACTCATTCCTCTTAGGTGTTGGGGAACCAATGGGAACAAGGCAGTCTGGTGGATCATCCGAGGACCTGTGCTGCTGTGTATAACAGTAAGGGCCGTCTTCTCCTCCCCTCCCTCTCTGTGCTTCACAGCCATGGAGCCCTCCCCATCCCAGTCCAGCTTTCAGCTTTCAGGTGCATCTGCACCAGATCTCTTTAGAAGGAAAATCTGGGCTGAGCCCTGGTGGCGTAGTGGTTGTGCACGGGACTGCAGCCCACTGAGATGGAGGTTCAATTCCAGCTCCACAGGAGCAAAGGCTGGGCCTCCTACTCCCACCACCAGAGGGCAGTGATGCCCCCCACAAAAAAAGAAGGAAAATCTGCTCTCTGAGCAAGATCTTTTGAATGAGAAGAAATAAGTTAAGATCTTCTCTTATTCTGTTTTAGGAACTAAATTCAGGGTTTTACTTTAAGTCTTCTCTCCTTGGATCTGTAAAAAAGTAGGTAGTGGGTTCCGCTCAGTGAACCTATATTGAAAGGATGTGATCAGTAGAAGGCCCATGGAATAAAGGTAGTCTCATCCATAAGGAAGTCCAGAGAGAATAGCACATTGCAAAAATGCTTTGGAGAGAGTCTATTTGACTTCCTCTGATAGGCTGCCCTATTGCTATGAAGCAGAGGTCAGATATGCCTCCACTCACCATCTCTCTTTACCTTTTCTGAGAGCAACTATTCCTGCTGCAGCACCCCAACTCTCTTCTGGGTTCAATAATTTGTCGCAGTCATCACACAGGACTCACCAACAATATTCATAATTAAGGGAGTTTTATCAGGGAAGTTAATGGCTGTCATAAGTCAGAATCCTAAAATATTAAGGATACAGTCTTTGGTCCATAGCAGTGTGTCCCCTTAGCCAGTGTCTCTCTGGTCCTCAGCTTCTCAACCTCTGACTCTGTGGGCCAAGAAGCCCACCCGCTCTTCTGCCTCACAATCTCATAGTATTAGTCCTGCTTCACTGCTCTGTCTCATGGTCTCCTTGTCTTAGCCTCTGGTCTTGGCCTGGACCCTTTCTTCTGTCCTGTGATCTCCATGCCACAGCCTCTGGTGCCTCTGGTCTTGGCCTCCATCTCTTCAGACAGAGATCTTGAACATGCTCCACTTCCAGTGGTCCTGGGGTTTCTCTCTACTCCTGAGATGATTCTTTTACATAACCAAATCACTTTGGTGGAGGTGTGCTTTTTGCCTTTCAGCAGACCAGACCCCCAAGGAAATAAAGAGTTGTGACTTAAGCAACACTCTCTAGTAAAGTGGAGACAAAGGATACAATGAACTTTAAACCTGTGATGGAGAACTCCCTCAAAAACAGAATTATAATTACAGGCATACAGCCCAGAACTGATAATACACCACATAAGTGATTATGGCTAAAGAGGCTATATTTAATGAGTACATTTCACAAAGCTATGAGATTATATATTAATACCATGTGGTAGTTACATAATCTGGTGTCAATTTGGGACTTGAGAGGATTAAGGGTGAAGGGGTGAAGCCTGGTCTGTCAAGCAGCTCATAGCCAATGAGACCTCACTGTGGGCATGGCCTTCCCCTGAAAAACTGGGGAATTTCTGTATTTTCCTCCTTGGAGACAGGAGACACTTTCTGTCTTGACTCATTCCCTGAGAGACACTCTGCAGACAAGACAATGCCCCTATGCTGATAGACCTTGTGCCTGGGGAATTAGAGAAGCCATGTGGAGACTCCTACCAATACTGAGATGTTTATTACACCGCTGGATCCAAAGACTTCCTACTTACTGGCTTGTGATTGTCCTGTATTTGGAATCATTGCATATGTTTCGTGTATCAGAAGAAGACATTATAGATTGGTATTGTATATATGGACTAATGTTGGACTTACGAACTTGATCTGAACTGGGTTGGGATGTTTCCTCCATACTTAATTGATCTTGTACACACATGAGTGTCTATGAATTTGTTCTCTAGTCTATCCAGACTAACACACACCATTATTAGGAGAATGGAAGACTAAGGTAACCGCTATCGGAGGAGCAATTTGGATAGATACCATTACCCAAAGCTGTAATAAGCAGTAGAATGAGAAGATAGATGCTACGCTTAGACCTTGAGGAGGAAAAGCCTTTTTTTGTTCTGGTTGGCACCAGCAGGCTTCAATCACCAGAGAGCAGGGTGAGGGGGAAGGTCTTGAAGAGCTATTTATCTCTGCCTTCCAATCAAACTTCAACCTGATTAATTTCACATGTTCCCATTGGTCAGGCTGGCACAATAAACCTAACTATTATCATACTTGGGAAAAACAAGTAAAAGTTTACTTTTGCTATGTTAATGAGGTCTACTGCAATTGGAT
>PVJH01006392.1:0-102176 GCA_004026705.1 Nesogale talazaci | reverse complement strand
AAGAAAGCCAAAATCTTCAAACTGTACCAATAGGCAACAGCATGATAAGGAGAAAAGATTGAAGCTGTTAGGGATTTCATTTTACTTGATTATGCCACAGTCAACACTCATGGAAGCAGCAAACAAGAAATCAAATGTTGTAAATTGTATTCCATCTAAAAGAAAAAGAAAAAAAATGTATTCCATCAGCTAAATTAATTATATAACAGGTAGAACTACAATTTGCTTCACGAAGATAAGTTAAAATCTTCCTCAATAAAACAATGATGTCTCTTGTGGCGGTCATGTACTTGATGTCAATTTCATGATTGGGAGTGTAGGGGTGGAGTCTAGCCTGTCAATCTGAAGATAGCCAGTGAGGCCTCTGTGTGGAAATGGCTTCCTCTGAGAATTCTGGGAAATATCGTGGTATTTCCCATCGGAAGTGAGAGACTATAGATTTACTTCCTTGGAGACAAACTACTGACAAGATGAGATGACAGCATGCCGGTCAATCCTGATTTCTGGAGACTGAAGGAGCTGGAGGAGAAGCCACATGGGCTTACCCTGATGGAACCAAACCTCTGGGGCTGGAAAAGCCACGTGGAGATTCCTGACAGTGCTGAGATGCTTCTACCACCAATGGACACTGCTGATGGACCCTGAGCCCTGGAAATGAGGAGCCATGGGGAGACTCAGGATCCAGGAGAACCAGTGCCAGGATGCTTCTACCACCATTGGATACAAAAGACTCTGCATCCACTGACCTGTGATTGTCCTGGTGTCATTGCATGTGTCTCATGAGTTGGAAGGAGACTTTATAGATTGGTACCAGACATATGGGCTAATATAGGATTTATAACCTTGTACAGGACTGGGTTGGGATGCTTTCTCAATGTTCCATTTCTCTTGTATATAGACCTTTCCCTGTATCCATATGCGTGTTTATGAATTTGTTTCTCTCCTCTACCCAGATGAACACACCTCTAAAGTGACCCAGGGACATATTTATTTATTTTTCTGTAAGGCAGGATATTTAATGTGAATGTAAGGGTTTAAAGTTCACACCAAGGATTCGATATCTAAAACTACAACATATTTCTCTTGGACGATGAGGGAGAGCTGAAGTGCCTCACCCTTCACTCTACAATGTTTCTAGATTACCGAGTTTGTAAACCTTCCAGCTGTTAAAAAAAAATTATAAAGGAACCAAAAAGAACACCTGAACAAGGCAGGTTTGAGCCTCTGCCTTGGGCACTCTATCCAAGCCAGGGAGGAAGGAGTGAAGAGCAAGTTCTTCTTAGAAAGTGTCTTGATCCCAGCCATGCCTGATGACATACTTCTTTTCAGAAATGGCGGCAGCATCTCAGATTTCTAGGTTAATTTCAGTAAGGAGAGAGAACTGGGCATGATACTTACAGCAGAATGACCCTCAGCTCAGAGATTTCCTTCCCTGTTCAGCCGTAGTACTGGGATCTTGAAGCCAAGTCTGACATTTCTCAGAGGCACGTTGTACACTTGGCAAGGTTAAGGGGTGGGGGGTGGGGAATCTGGGCAACAGCAAAATGAGCCTCCGGTCCTCTAACTAGCCCAGCAAAGGGAGTGAAGAGTATTTCCAGTCTGAGGCGCTTTGCTATTCTGAGCCAGGGACATATTTAAAACTCAGCTATATGAATGAATTTCAAGCTTGTGCTTAGCAGTAGTCTTAATCTAAGAAAAATTACATTTTATAACATGACTCTGCGCAATACTTGTCTTCCTGAGGAGATCACAAAAGACATGGTTGCTATAGCAAAGTGTGGTAAAGAAATCACATGGTGCCCAGCTATTAGATAGAATACCATTGAGGTTCTTAAAGGCTTATATTGGCCCATTAGTGCTTTGCAATAATTGTTTCCATGTCTTTCTTGGAAAGAAAGACACTTTTTTGTGCTCCATATAAGGAGATACCAATAATTGAATCTTAGGTGACTACTCACAAGTTTTCAAGACCCTGATAACTACTCACAAAAAATGGGATGTGGAACATTGTTTTTCTGGGTCACTCTAGAGCCATTGATCCGGGTGTCCTTGGCGATTATGGCCCCCAGCCACCAGGCCTACTGATTCATTTCCTCACTGGATCATGGTTTGGTTCTAGTTCAGATATTCTGTTTGTTTATGAATAAGATCTTTTTAATGGTGCTTTGTTATAAGTAGGAAGTTTCCATAACTTGCCTTCTGCATGCTCTCATATATTTATGGATATATTTATAAACCAAAAAGGATGGATGAATGAAGCCCAGTTTCCTGCCATTGAGTCTACTCTGAATTAGAGTAACCCTGCAGGACAGGGTAGAACTGCCCTGGGGGTTTCTGAGATTGTAATTCCTTGCAGTAGTAGAGAACTTCATCTCTCTCCCATGGAGCAGTTGATGGTTGGGCACTACTCACCTTGCAGTTAGACATCCCATGTGTACCTATTATGCCATCGTGACTTCATGAGTAGAAATATAGCACATAAAAATCCATTTGCAGAAATATCCTCTGTCAAACTGATATATCTCTGGAAATGTAGTTACTCATCTCTTCTCACATCTGTTCCTTGGCAGTCTTCAGATAGTGTGAATCTTCTCTTTTGCAGTTCACAAATTTAATGACTCAGTTGTTTTGAAGACAAAATTATTTCCATTGTGGAACATTGATTGCTAGCATGGTTTATGCTTCTTTACTTCTGGGAATGTTTGCCCTTGGGCAGCTTTTCTTCCTGTTGTATGCTGAAAATAGGACGACATTGAGTGTATTTCCTTCAAAATGCAACACCAGCAGAAGGAACTCATATCTTTTTTACACCTACAAAGCCATCAACCTTTGAGTTCATTTCTCTGTGTAGCTTATTCCAGTTATTCATCGTTTAAACTGCTGTTACATTGAGCTTCTACAGAGCAGTTGTGTCAATGTTTCATCTAGCAATAAGATTTCTCATAAGATCAAAAGTATAAGTGTGTATATATGTGTGTGTGTATATATATACATATATATCTATGCTGCTGACATGTCAAAAAACCCCAGCACTTGTTTACATTTTAACCACCCAGAGAATATGTGCACACATTTATCACTTAGTTTCAGAATGTTCCCATTCTGACAAGCCATTTTTTTTCTCTCTAGCTACCAGAGTCATCCTCTAAACACCCTACTAGACAATGCATATGTATATTTAGTCTGTATGTCTATAAGAAAGTTATATATACACATGAGGCAATTTTCAAAATTCCATATGTAGCTATGGTGGCCTATTTACTATTCTCCCAGTCAACATTTTGCAAGAGTTTATGTTTGCTTTGGTTGCAAGTTATAGATTCATGAGACATACCCTCCATGGGCATATTTATTCAAGAGAGAGTTTCTGTTTGCCTTTTTTTAAAAAAAAATCAATTTTATTTTTGGCTCATCTAACTCTGACCACAATCCATACAGGTTTTCGAGATCATTTTAATGGAAGGATTATTATAGATAAATATACTTTTTAGGGCGTGCAACAGGATAGACAGTGTGCACGTGCTGAAAGCATTGCCACCAACCATAAACACTCAACATTAACTCCTCACTGGAACGCGGTTTCATTAGTCTCTTATGAAACCAAGCTCAGAAAAATCCAGATGCAGAAGCATTGCTTGCCCTGCTCAGGCAGATCCCTCCATATTTCACTTACTAAGATTAGCCCCTGTGGCTCCTTGCCTTCATCCCCTGACTGCTGGTCGAACATTGAAAAGACAATTCCATGTTCTTGGGTTCCATCACTTTGAAACGTTTCTTTCTTATTTAATTAATGTTCAGTTATGTAGAAATCATCAGTGGACTCGATTTTTTTAAAAAAATAAAAGCCCTCATGGTGCTGTACTTAAAGTCGTTGAGTGCTGACCCAAAGTCCACATGTTCAAAACTATTTGTGTTCTTCCCAAGAATGATAAGTCAACCTATTTCCTGAAGTCTGAGAGCATGGGAAATCCTGTGGGGGCAGTTCTGCACTGTGCTATGGGGTCAGCATTAGTAGAAATTGACTTGATGACAATGAGTTTGGGTAATAGCATGTCATATATGGAAGACGTGTAAGAGACAATACATGTACATAAAGGCATGCAAACAGACAATGTATGTAAATAAAGATAACACTGAGGAGGTGCTGTGGGTGGGGAAGAGAGGCTCAGACCAGCCAAGGAAGATAGTATTCTTAATTTCAGAATAGCAAAGGTGATGCTAAATTTCAAAGGGAGGGCTAACTTTAATCATCTTAATTATAAATCCCAAAAGAGAACCCCCTTTTTTGCTAAGGAATAATAATGAGTTTGAGGTCAATGATGCTATTATAAAATATTGAAGTAATTAAGTGTATAATATCAAAATGAAATGGAGGGAAAGCAAACAATGGCTTAAAATTATCTTCCTTTAAAATTCAGATGGCAAATTAGGAAGAATTATAAATCAGAGTTGTAAATGAGAAAACTTTTGGTGTCATTGTTGGCTTCTTTAGTTAAAGATATACTTAAAAAATCATTTAATTGGGGGCTCGTACAACTCTTATTACTATCCATCCACCCATCCATCCATTAACTGTGTGAAGCACATTCGTACATTTGCTGCCATCATCATTCTCAAAACATTTGCTTTCTACTTGAGCCCTTGGTATCAGCTCCTCTTCCCCCCCCCCCCATCTCCCTCCCCACCCCCTCCCTGATGAACCTTTGATAATTTATAATTATTATCAAGACATAAGATTTTTGATGGCTGCCATCCCAGCCTAATGGAACAGTAAGCCACAAAAACATTGTCCTCTGAAGAGACCTACAGCTTGGTATTTGTTCTTTCCATATTAGGTTATGTTCAGCCTTTGGATTCCTAAGACCTCTGGCTTCTTGGTTACATGTTGGACTGCTTAACCACAAGGTGAGTGGTTTGAAGCCACCAGCCATTCTTTAGAAGAAAGACAAGGCATTATACTCCTATAGTTATAGTCTCCCAATTCATAACAGTTGGAAAATTACAGTTATGAAACAGCAGTGAAAATAATTTTATGGTCGGAGGGTCACCACAACGTGAGAAAAGGTGTTAAAGGGCTGCGGCCTTTGGAAGGTTGAGGGCCACTGTCCTATAAGGTCTCCATGAGTCAGAATTGACTCCGTAACCATGTGAGAGAGAAAAGGCCTCCTTCGGCATTTCACTAGTTATTTGTTGGTTAAAGGCCCAGCCTACACATAGACTGAGCTGTCATACATAATTTTTACAATGAGAAAGCAGTTGAGACATACTAGGACATGTTCCTCATTCTCTAAATCCTCTCTAGTAATACAGATTTTATCACCACATGGACTGGAGCGGAGAGACTTTTCCAAGTCTTGCTTATGTTGGAAATCCTTGCTCTACACGTTTGTGGTATAAAACTGCCATTTTTAGCCAAAGGACTGTAATCCCAGCGATCGCATACCTCAGCCCAGCTAAGACCACTCTTTTTAAAATTTCTGTATAAGATATTTTTGGTATTTTCTTTTGCATAAATGATTACATTTAATATATTAAATTTTCAACAACTTGGTTAAACTGATTCCCACTTAACTTTAGTAGCATAGACAATCAGTTCCCATGCCACTCCTCCTCTGTCATCCCAATTATGCTGCTCTGTCATCTACTATATCTTTATGTGCTGGCAAAAAATATTGAAAGCACATGGATTTTCTTTTGTTGTTGTTGTTTGGGGCATCACTGCCCTCTGGTGGTCGTGGGAGCGACACAGCGCTGCTCTTGAGAGCTGCTGCTGGACTTGAACCTTCAAGCCCCCGGGCTGCAGTCCTGCACTCAACCACTTATGCCACTGGGGCACAGCACCAATGGGTTTTCAAAAGGACAGATAAATCTGTCTTGGAAGAAGGACCGCTAGAATGCTCCTTAAAGAATGGATGGCAAGATTCATCTCACATACCTTGAATAAGTTATCGGGAGAGGTCAGTTCCTACAAAAGGGCACCATGCTTGGTAAAGTGGAAGGGCAGCACGAAAGAGGAAGAGGCGAGAGAATATGGATGGATGCAGTGGCTGCAAGAACAGGCTGAACTATAACATTGGGTCTGAGGGTGGTTCAGGACCAGGTGGTGTTTCATTTTATGAATTGAAGCTGACTCATGGCACCTAACAACAGCAAAATTGTTCTATATGGGTTTAATCTATAGGCCTAATATGTAAGCCTTCTATAACTTTCATAACCTGGATGGCTAGAGTGATTTACAATGTGCTGCTAGCCTAAAAGTTGACAGTTGAACTCTCTGCATTAATCAATATGATCATGTAGTTCCAATCATTTGTTTCATTTGTTTGGTTGCTTACATTGGTTGTCTTTCTCATGTTGAACCAGGAGTCTTACTTGATCATGGTATATTAACTGCCCAACATACATTTTGGTGCATTACGTGTTAAATTTATCCTATGTATACCTATAGTCCAGGTGAATTTAAGTAAAATGATCTTGATGCAACAAATGATTGTCACTCAAAAAAAATGATTGTGACTCAAAGTTATGATTATAGAGGCTAATTAGGACCAAGCTGGTGGGACATAGACATTAGATTGGAGGCTTCTTCTGACTCATAACTTCAGGAGCTGACAAATGCAAGATCAAGTAGTAGGCAGCTGGCTGATGGCTGAATAATATGATGAACCCAAAATAGACAGATAAGCTTAAGGTGGCAGGTTGATGGATATGAGATGAGGTTGAACAAGAGGCAGTTCTAGACAAGATTTGCTAGAACTTTTTTCATTGGATGCCAGAAGAAACTCCCTACACAACTGACTCACGGATCACATCAGATTAGAGCATGATGATTAGAGGATGATTGCATCATTATACAACTGCCAAACTATGTCATCACATAACTGCCAAACTGAATCTTTACTTAACTGTCAAACAACTGAGAATCACAGTCTAGCTAAGTTAGCTTACAGCATTAATCATCACACTATTATTGTATAGTTCTTACTTCTGCAAATAAGGATTTCTTTTGATTGTCTTAAGATTTTAAGTGACAATTTAAAAAAATCATTTTATTGGGGGTTCATACATCATTTTTCACAATACATAAATAAACATACTGTGTCAAGCACTCTCACATGTCCACTTCTATTATCATTCTCCAAATTGTCCGCCTTTTCCCTTGAGCCCCTACTATCGGCTTTTCCATTCCTTTCCCTCTTCCCCTGCTCTGTCCTCCCCACCAACCCTTAATACTTTATACATTATTGTTCTCATATCTTACACTGCCCAAACTCTCCCCCAACCCACTCCTTTGATGCCTGGTCTTCAAATAGAAGCTTATGTGTATGTCCTTGCCGTTGGTTCCGTCTCTCTACCCCACCTTCTCTCTACCCTTCCAGTATTTCCAATCTAACCATTGACCCAAAGGGGCCCATCCATCTTGGTTTCCCCATATCTCCCGTTCCCCTCTCTATTAGTGTACCTTCTCCAGTCCATCTGGATTTGTAAGGTAGAGTTGGGACCATGATGGTTGTGGAGGGAGGGGGGAAGAAGGCTTCAGGAACTATAGGAGACTTGTATGCATCATCACT
The DNA here is from genome assembly GCA_004026705.1 of Nesogale talazaci. Lineage (NCBI taxonomy): Eukaryota > Metazoa > Chordata > Mammalia > Afrosoricida > Tenrecidae > Nesogale > Nesogale talazaci. Next base: position 94,605 of record PVJH01006392.1, on the reverse strand, counting down.
GCCCCACTGCCCCTTGACTGGTCTGTCTCTTCCACGTGACTCCCCTGTAAAGGGGAGACCAATTGCCTACCAGTGGGCCTTAGATCCCCACCCTGCTCTCTCCCTCATTTGTAATGATGTGATTCTTGTTCTTTGATGCTCAATATCTCCTCCCTTCGGCCCCTCTTGATTATGCATGCTGGTGTGCTTCTTCTATGTGGGCTTTGCTGTTTCTGCACTGAATGGTGACTTGATTATCTTCAAGTCTTTGAGACTCTAGGCATGCAATCACTTGGTAGCTGGGCACTGTCGTTTCTTCTACTCTGTTTGCCTCTGTATCCATTTGTCTTCAGTGATATCGGGAGTCAATTGGTCCATTGATTTTGATTTTTGTTCTTTGATGCCTGACACCTGATTGTTTCAGCACCTCATGATCGCACAGGCAAGTGAGCTTCCTTTATGGCGAGTTTTGTTGCTCCTGTGCTAGATGGCTGCTTGTTTATGCTCAAGCCTTTAAGACCCCGGATGCTATGTCTTTTGATAGCTGGGCACCACCAGCTTTCTTCAAACTCTTGCTCATGCTCCCACATGTCCTCAGTGGGCACCTTGGGGCTGTGTGCAAACAGTGATATGTGTTCCCACCCCACCCCCCATTTGATATCTATTGCCTAGACCTTTCACCACTTTCACCACCATGTGGCCACGCTGTCTGTTGTGCTTTTTCTGTGTGGGTGTGGTCTCTTCTCAGGTAAATGGTCTATTGTTTATCTTTAGGCTTTCAAGACCTCAGATATATCCTTTGATGGCTGGGCACCATCAACTTTCTTCACCACATTTGCTTGTGCACCCATTTTACTTCATTGATCGTGTTGGGCCAGTGAGCCTAGAGGAATGCCTGATTCATAGAACAAAGTGTTCTTGCATTGAGGGAGCACCAGGGTGAGGGCCCAAGGTCCACTTGCTACCATAATATTTGTCCTATAGTTATGTTCTTAAATTTGTTCCCACCTTATAATAGATAGTTGTATTTAAGTGACAATTTAAATGATACTGTTTTAATAAGAAGAAATCACATTTCAGTGGAGAGTCCCAGTTCTCTTAGGTCAGACTGCTTCAAGTGGACCTTTGAAGAATCCATTCTTTGAGATCGCTTACTTAGGAGCTTCCTGGATGCTCCCTGTGACCATAATTGGAAAATGTGCCCTTTGCTTTTTGTTCTAAAAGCCAACATTCCACACTGACAATGTTTAAACAGCTGCTACAGGAGTTAAATTTCAGTGCTGAGCAGAAAAATTCCTAAAAAAAGGGTTGAGGCAGAGTTCCTTGAAATGAGGCGAGAGCCTCTCAGCCCTTTCTTACTTACCTCATACTGTCAGATGAATCGCACGCCATCATGGAACTCATTACTCATCCAAGTACCCTGAGAGGTTAAGGAATGTCCTTCACCCCTCATGTACATGTCCTGTTGTTGTTAGGTGTCATTGGGTTGATTCCGACTCACAGTGGCCCTATGGCTAACAGAATGAAATGCTGCCTGCCCCTGTCCCATTCTCACAATCACTGCTATGTCTGAGCCTGTTGTTGCTGTAACAAGGTCCATTCATCTCCTTGAAGTCCTGCCTTCATCTAATTACTTCCTGACTTGGATGCAGATGAACCAAACTACCAAAATCTCCTTTTATGAGCATAGACTTTGGTCCCGTTGGAACCAAATACTGAGAATTTATAGTTTGTTGATAATTGATATAGATAAGTAAATGCAATTGATTCAACTGACTCATAAAATCCTTTTTGTACAAGCAGAAAGACATGTTGGGAGTTATCCCTGAAATCACCAGCATGTTTAAATCCATCAAACAGCCTTTGTTCAGGTTGGTCCATGCACAGGTGTTTCATGAAGTTTCCCACAATTAAGTGTTCTGGAATTTTCATTCTTTTTGATGCTATCCATAGTTTGCTATGATTTAAACAGTCAAATACTTTTGCATAGTCCATAAAAGACAAGTAAACAGGGCCTGAGCGCCGGTGGCATAGTGGTTGTGTGCGGGACTGTGGCCCACTGGGATGGAGGTTCAATTCCAGCTCCACGGAGCAAAGGCTGGGTCTCCTACTCCCACCACCAGAGGGCAGTGATGTCCCTCCCCAAAAAAGACAAGTAAACATTGTTCTGATTTTCTCTGCTTTCAATCAAGATCCATCTGGCATCAAAAGTGATATCCCTCATTTCATGTTCTTTTCTGAATCTTGCTTGAATCTCTTGCAAGATTATATTTGTGTGTAATATTAATAGTTTTTAAATGATTTTCTCATTCTCTTGAATGGCTTTTTCTTTGGAATAGGCAGAAATATGGATTTACTCCAGTTGATTGGCCAGGTATCTGTCATCCATAATCTACACCTTGGCATAGATTAATGAATGCTTCCAGTATTCCATCAGTTTTAAAAACACTCCAACTGGTATTCTTTCAATTCCTGGAACCATGTATTTTCTTTTTTTTTTTTTCTTTTCAATGATTTTATTGGGGGCCCTTACAGCTCTCACAACATTCAATACATCATTTATATCAAGCACCTTTATACACATGTTGTCATATTCATTTCCAAATATTTTCTACTTGAGTCCTTGGTATAAGCTCCTCTTTCCCCCTCCTTTTTTAAGATAAATCATTTTATTGGGGACTCATACAACTCCCATCACGATCCACACATACATCAATTGTATGCAGACCACACCTGCCCATCTGTTGCCATCATCATTCACAAAACATCCTCCCTCCATTAGGCCCCCAGTACCAGCTCCCCATATTTCCCTTCCCTCCCCCCTCACACATGAACCCTTAATAACTTACAAATTGTTATTACTTTTCATATTGTACACTGCCCAATGTGTCCCTTCACTCACTTCCATGTTGTCTGTACCCCAGAGAGGAGGTTATGGAACCATGTCTTTTCACTAATGCTTTCAGTAAGCTTGAATGTCATTCTTTACTACTATAGGTTCTTGATCATACATAACTTCTTGGAATGTTTCAGTGTCGACCAATTCTTTTTGGTACAGGGATTCTGTGTATGCTTTCCATTTTGTTTTGAATGGACATATGACTAAGCATCTCATAATTCACAGGATAGTTCCTTCCAACAAGGAATTGTCCAGCCCCAAATGTCAACAGTGCTGCTGCTAAGAAATCCACTCTAAACTATGGGAAATGTTATTATCCTGGTATTGGTGATTCAGGGGTAAAACTTTTACCTTCCATGGTAAGAAACCCTGATTTTCTTCTTGGGTAATTGACCTTATGTGCAGCTACCACTTGTATGTCAGGGGTGAATTGCATGTTTCTCTGATGTTGGACGGATTTCAGTGGTGCTTCCAAAGTAAGATAGATTAGGAAGAAGGGTATGACTCAGGGGCCAACTCAGAAGTAGCTAACAAGAGTAAATAATATCATGGTGACTGTGGTAGTTGCGTAATCTGTTGTCAATTTGAGAGTATTAAGAGTGAAGGGGTGGAGTTTATCCTATCAATCAGGTCACAGCTTGATGACCTCATTTGGAGGCACTAGGGAGGTAAATAGCTCTCTGGAGGCAGGTCACATGCTCACTCCCTGCAAGACATAAATGACAATGAGCCTAACGGAGCTACGGTGATGCAGCCAGAGTCCTGGATGTGGACACTCTTGAGAGCACCTATGCTTCCGCCCTCCCTGGATCTACAAGACGCTGCACACACTGGTCTGGAATCTTCCTGCATTTGGTATCATTGCATGTGTTTCATGAGTCTGAAAAAGCATTTATATTTTGGTTTCAGATAGAGGGGCTAATATTGGACTCATGGACTTGACCTGGACTGGGCTGGGATGTTTTGTCAATATTCAACTGCTCTTGTGTATAAAACTCTTTCTTAAACATATATGAGCATCTAAGAATTTGTTTCTCTAGTCAACCCAGACTAACACCGTGACCATCATAGAGTGTACTCTGTGGTTTCTATGTATGAAACTTCATTTAACTGACATTAAAATAGAAAAAGAACCTGATCCTTGAAAGTGGCTGAGAAAACACAAACACACAGCAGATAATAAGGATGAATTGTTGAGCACCTACCCCATGCCAGGCATCATGTTGGTTTCTTTACAGTCATTCCCACGTAGGCCTAACCATTCTATGAAAGTAGTATTGCTCTCTCCCTCATCTTATAGGCATGGAACTGAAGGTCAGAGACAGAGAAAGGAGAGCAAACATGGTGAAGGTCGCATATACTAGAAAAAACAGTGCCAGCATTTGGATCCTACGTTGACGGCAAAGTATCTGTTCCTTGCACTATATATAGCTCCACAATGATTTCTTCCCATTTGAAAGGAAAGCACAGAAAAGAAATTCTCAAAATATTCAGTTTTGTCCTCAAGGGACTTTCATATTTCCTTCTGACTAGGAAGGAAATTCATTTTCCCCAGAAAATTATTGTTGCTATGTGTTCTTGACGTGGCTCTGATTCATCGTGGTATTACATGTAGCAGCGTAAAACACTGTCTAGTCCTGTCACATCCTCATAGTCATGGCTATATTTGAGACTACTGTTACAGCCATTGTGTCAGTCCTTCTTTTTGAGGATCTGCCTTTTCCCCCGTGACGCACTACTGTACCAGTGTGCTGTCTTTCCCAGGGATGGTGCCTCTTGAGAATATGTACAGGAGGCAGCATTTTGCCATCCTCACTTCTAAGGACCAGTTTGGATGTGCCTCTTCCAAAATACATTTATTGTTTTTCTGGAAACTCATGATTTATTATGCCAACACTGCCATTGAGGTGCATCAACTCTTCTCCTCTCTTCCCTATTTACTGTTCAGCAATCACCAGATTGGAGACACTTGAAAAGGCCATGGTTTGTGTTGGGTGCATCGTCGTCCCCAATGTGACCTCTGTGTTACTAAATGCTTTGAATAGGCCTCGTGTGACAGATATGCCCAATGTTAGATGCGGCCTTTCCTTTCTTAACTACTGCCTCCAGAGCATCCATTCTATAAATCCAAATAAAATGAACTACTTGACAGCTTCTTTTTTCCACTTATGGTGGTGTTGTCCATTGATCCAGTTCTAAAGGGGGTTGTTTTCTTTATATTGAGTTTTAATTTATACTGAAGCTTGCAGACGGTGATCTTCATTAAAAGTGCTTCAAATTCTTTTTGCTTTAGTAGCCAAAGTTCTATCATCTGCATATTATAGGTTGTTAATGTGTCTCTTCCGACTCCTCTGCCGTGTTCTTCTTCTGGAGTCCAGCTTCTTTAATTATTTGCTCAGCCTAGAGATTGAATATGAAAGGTGAAAAAATACAACCCTGATGCAGACCTTTCCTAATTTTAAACCACACAATATTCCATTATCCTTCAAACAACTGCCTTTTGGTACATAGGTATAGGTTTTGCAGGAGCACAACTAAGTGTCCTGAAATTTCCAAATCTTCCCATTATCATCCATACTTTATTGTGGTCCACATAGTTTAATCCCCCAGCATAGTCAATAAAACACAGGTAAACATTTTATTCTTATTATTATTTGGTATTCTCTGCCTTCAGTCAAGACCCATCTGATGTCGGAAGTACCATCCCGAGTTCTCTATCCTCTTTTGAATTCAGTTTGAATTTCTGGCAGCCCCCAGTCAATGTACTGCTGTTTTTAAATTCTGTAAAAGTTTACTTGAATGTGATATTATTGATATAGTCCAATAATATCCATGTTCTGTTAGGTCACTTTTCTCTTTTCCCCTGTTAGATCACCTTTTTTTTTTTTTTGAATGTGCACATCTATGAATTCCTTGGTCAAATATCTGTCTTCCTCGTATCTTGGCATAGTCAAGTGATGACCTTCAGTTGCAATGTTAGCACTGCAATAGATAACATGATGGGTTTGTTTGATAAACGACTTGATCACTCATTCATTAATGATAATCAAAAGCTACAGCGTTCAGTATGGATTTTTATTGAGGTACATAAAGAAAATAAAAATCCTCACAGGTGAACCAATAGATAGCATCATGATAGTGAGAGAAATGATGGAAAGTGTCAAGAAATTTATTTTATTGTGTCCACAATCAACAACCATGGAACAATAGTGAGGAAATCAAGCATTGCATTGCATTGGGGAGTTCTGCTTAAAAGATCACTTTAGAGTGTTAAAGATGTCACATTGAGGCTAGGAGGAGTCTGACCCAAGCCAGGGTTTTTTCAATAACTTCATATACATGCAAAACCTGAATAATGAATAAGGAAGGAAAATGAAGAATTTATGCTTTATGCTGATAGTATTAGAGAAGAATTTTAAATACACTGGAAGAACAATCAAATCTGTCTTGGAAGAAATACAGCTAGAATGATTCTTAAAAGCAAAGATGCTGAGACTTCTCATGTAATTTGAATGTATTATCAGAGGGACCCATGCCTTCAACGAAAAAGAAAGAAGATCCTCAATAAAACGGATTGACAGAATGGCTGCAACAATGTCCTCAAAGCTAGCAGGAGTTATGAGGATGGAAAAGGACCAGATAGTGTTTCCTTCTGTTGTACATGGGATTGTTATGAACTGGAATGTGTTCGATGGCAACTGGCAAGAATACTACTTTGGGGCATTTGTTTAAACTATATTTTAACATATGGTTAAATTATTAATTGTAAGAATCCGGTTTGAAGAAGGTCATGGGTGACAGTGGAAGCCCAAGATGCATTTGTGGGAACTCCATGCGAAGCAGGCCTCCGGTGATTGCTCTCTATCTATATGCGAGGGGTGCGAGGAAAGTGGCTACTAAACAGAGCACATGGGAGCTATGACTACAAAGGATCAAAGGGATAAATTTGACTTGAATGGTTAATATCATGTCGGTTGATCCCCCTCTCTCATGCACACTGAACCTGATCTGGTTTTCAACATTTTCTGTGTTTTTGTTATTGTTCATGGTGGGGTTTAACTCAGATGTGTTATATTATTAGGGGTCATTCTTTCGAATTTGTGTTATATGATTTTCTGGTTTGGGGTATATGAAATCCAGGATTGATGAACAAGTAGAGACAACAAGTAGCATAAGGGTTTCTGGACTGGTGGTGGTGATGGTAGTGGTGGTGGTACAGTGGTGGTGGTAGTGGTGGTTGTGCAGTGTGTGTGTGTGTGTGTGTGGGTGGTTGTACAGTATGGGAGTAGTGGTCGTACAGTGTGTGTGTGGGTGGTGGTTGTACACTATAGAGTGATGGTCACACAGTGATCATACAGTGTGAGGATGATGGCATTACAGTGTGGCAGTGAGGTGGTAAAAGGGAATCAGTGTCAAGGAGCCCAGGAACGAAAACAATGTTTGGAAAATTATTGTATTAACAATTATATAATGCGATTTGATGTACTTGAACTATGGAATGATATAACTTATATATTCACTTCCAATATAATAAGTAATCTAAATGATGTTGCTGAGGAAATGAGTATGTATACATGCACACACAGTGTCAGGAAGTTTCTGAAATATTGAACTCAAAGGAAAGGAAATTTTCCCATGAACTTTTTCAAGTCTCTGCTATATTTTGACCTTTTGCAAAAGATTTTCAAACTGACATCCAAGGAGCTTGCTCCAAACTTTAGTTCTGTGGTTTATGGGAGTTCACTTTCCAAACCTTAACCAACCAACAGTAACCATCTTATCATCTTTGACAGTATTTTAAGTTTAAAATGACTTTTTATTTGAATTTTTGTGACATCAAACACCAATGAAAGCTATAAATGTTCAAAGTCCACGCTTTGAGAGAATTGTGACTCTGCTGGAGGAGGTGGGGTGTGGGAGGTTGCAGTTCTTGTGTCTGAAGGGAAATCTAAGGGTTCAGGGAGAGCATGTACCCCCGCAGTAGTCAATGAGGGTCCCATGGGTGATAGACGAGACAAGAACATGGGACCTAGAAGACCTACTTTCACCTCTAGCTTTGTCCAAGGCCAGTTTTTTAGAACAAGATATGAATATGATCTTCAGAGAAGATCTCCCAACTAGTTCGATTTTATAAGAAATGACTTGCCTGGGATGATTAAGGTTATTTTCTGGGGGGTGAGAGTCATTTCACAAGTTTAACCTTTGCTTCTAGAAGTAAGGAAGGATCATCTCTCTCCTCCTGTGCCCCTAAACAATTTGGGTTGCGTGTATAAAGAGATCTTTGTAAAATCCGTTTCTGGATCTCCAAGGCTAGAAAACTCTTAAAGAGGCATTTACCTCTCCCTTTGTAGAATCTGTCATGGAAAACCCTCCCTTTGAGTTTTCTTGGCTCCTCAGAGCTGTGCTGCTGCTGCTGCTGCTGAGGAAGGAAGTTGGTGAATGGCCTCATCAGTCGCACTTTGAGAGGACTGCTCTAGTTTAGTCTTGGCTCCAGTTCAGAATCCTTTGACCTGCTTGGATCTAGTTGGGATTCTGATTTCCTTGCTGCGATCAGAATAATGAGTGGATTTGTCTTGGCAGAAGCACTGCTATCATGGTCCTTAGAAGCGAAGACGGTGAGACTTTTATTCTGTGTGCTTAGACCATGTCGTCAGGAGCGACCTGCCCCTGGAAAAGGACATCATGTTTGTAAAGCAGAGGGCTAGTGAAACACAGCATGGCCCTCAATAAGCTGGGCTGACACAGTGGCTACAGCCATGGGCTCCACCCTAGCAGTGATTGTAAGGGTGGCGAAGGCTCAGTCAGCGTTCCCTTTGTTGCCCAGGGGTCACTATGAGTTGGAACGGACTCAGCGGCGCAGAATGACAGCAAGCAACTCCCCAGGCTAACGTAGAACTTCCGCGTCGCAGCGGTCTGATGTGAATCAGGAGAGCAGGGCTAAGGGGAAGGCAGGAGAAAAATGAGGTGTTGCTATTAGGCGCCATGGAACTGATTCCTCATGTAGAACAGAAGGAAGCACTGCTCGACCCTGTACCATCCTACGATGGCTATGAGCCCATTACTGAATCCACTGTGCTATCCACCTCATGGAAGTGAGTCATCTTTCCATGGACCCTCTCCTTCACCCTGCATCCTGGCCTTGTCCAGACAGAGGTCCCTCCTTTTGACATGTCCGAATCAAGTGATCCGGAATGTTGCCCTCCTTGCTTTGAAGCAGCAACTGTCTCTACTGCATCCCAGACAGATTTGTCCATTCTGACCACCCACGGCATACTGAGGATCCTTCACCAATACCAGAATTCAAAGACAGCTGTTCTTCTGTCTTCCTCATTCCTTGTCCAGATTTCAGATGCATATGAGGCCACTGAAAAAAATGCCATGGTTTTTGTCAGTTTTTAATGCTCAAAGTGGTTTTTAATGCTCAAAGTGACATTTTTTTCCCCAATGACTTTATTGGGGGTTCTTATAACATTCAATGCATCGTTTGTATCAAGTATATTTGTACACATATTGCCATATTCATTTTGAAATATTTCCACTTGAGTCCTTGGTATAAGCTCCTCTTAGCCCCTTTTTTAATGACTCATTCTATTGGGGGTTCATACAACTCCCATCACGAGCCACACATACATCAATTGTATGCAGGCCACATTTGCACACTTGTTGCCATCATCACTCTCAAAACATCCTCCCTCCACTTAAGCCCCCAGTACCAGCTCCCCATATTTCCCTTCCCTCCCTCACGAGCCCTTAATAATTTACAAATTGTTATTACTTTTTCATATTGTACACTACCCAATGTGTCCTTTCACTCATTTCCCTGTTGTCTGTGCTCCAGAGAGGAGGTTATATGGAGATCTGTGAAATCGGTTCCCCAATTCTATTCCACCATCCCTTCACCCTCCCAGTTTCACCACTCCCACCACTAGTCCTGAGGGATCATCTAGTCCCCATGTTTCCGACTCCTGTGTGCATCCCCTGGTATAGCTGGATTTTGCTGGTAGAATTGGGATCATGATAGTGGGTGGAAGGACATTTTAAGTCACTTTGGACAGTGGTAGTATAGGAAGAACTCAAAGAGCAAGGGATTTGATTTGGTTTCTTGTTTTCTTTCCCTGCTCTTTTAGGTCTTGGGCAGCAGATGTGCCCCTTGCAACCTGTCCTTGGATTTCATGGCTGCTGCTTCCAGGAGCATTGGGAACCAAATAAAATGAAATTCTTGAAAACTTCAAACTTTTCTCTGTTTAGCATGATGCTGCTTCTTGGTCAATTTATGAGTTTGGGTTCCCTTATTTTGAAATGTACACACCCTACCAAAGGCTGAAGTCTTTGATCTTCATTCATGAAGGCTTCTAGTCCTATTTACTTTCAGCAAATGAGGCTGTGTCATCTGAATATAATGGGCTGTTAATGAGCATTCTTCCAGTCCTGATGCTCATTTTTCTTCATGTCATCCAACTTGCGATTATTTGCTCAAAATACAGATTGAATCAGTTTGGTGAAAGTATAGATCCCTGACGCACACTTTTCCCGATTCTACACCACACAGTCTTCTCTGGTTCTGTCAAATGGACTGTTTCTTGGTCTCTAAGTTATGTGTGAGCACAATTAAATGTACCGAATTTCCCATTCTTTACCATTTCTTACATATACTATACTGATATTAAAATGATAATTGTTAAGAAATCATGTGTAAAGTCAAAGAAAAACTAATTTTATTATTATGAACTACAGATAAAGGAACAAATTGAAACTGTGGGAGAGTTTGGGTGAAAGTACAAACTTCGTCTCTCTAACTCTACTTTATTCCCCAGAGACAGCATTATAAATAGCTGCATTAGCAAATTAGTCGTGTCTTTTTTTTTTGTGCGTGTGTGTGTCTTTTTTTTTTTACAATACTTTTTATTGCACTTTTGGTAAAAGTTTAGCTGTGTCTTCTTTATTTTCCTCTCATTAGCAGTAGCTATTGCAGTTCATTAAAAAAAAACATATCACCAACTCATGATTTCTAACAGGTGCATAATATTCTATTTTATGAGAATGCCATAAACTAGGCCCATCCCTCAGCACTTCTCTCTCTTTTTTTCTTTTGTGACATCCCTGCCTTGGTGGGAGTAGGAGGCCCAGCCTTGCTCCTGGAGAGTTGCTGCTGGATTTGAACCCTCAACCCTGTGGACTGCAGTCCCGTACACAACCATGACGCCACCGGGGCTCAGCCCTGGCACTTCTCTTAATGGTAACTTGTTTCACTTGGGTCCTGGTGGCCTAGTGGTTATACCCTGGGCTATGATCTTTAAGGTCGGCGGTTAGAAACCAGCAGCCGCTCTGAGGGAGGAAGAAGGGGCTTTTTACTTCCATAAATAGTGAGTGTGTCAGGCCTCTCTTCCCTGGGCGATGGGGTGAGTCAGGATTGGCTGGACGGCAGCCTTTTTAGAAGTACTTTTACTTTAAGAAGCCCTGGCCTTCCTGCAGCTTATGTGCTGATCTGCTAACTGCAAGCTTGGTGGGTCAGATCCACCAGATTGCCCCTGTTATTAGTGTTGTTCTTTTTCTTTCTTTTGTGCTAGTTTTCCAGTATATGAAGACCAGGGTGTAGTGAAAGTACAGAGACAGTAAGTGGATTAGGGGCATACTGGGGACATGGGTACAGGGAGGGTTGGAGGGAAATGGGGAGCTAATAATGAATACAAGATGGAAGAAAATTTTCTGGAACTGACTGTAGAGATGGTTGTAAAACTCTTATTTATATGGCAGAACTGTGGGAGTGTATGATATATGAACAATTTATGAATAAAACGATATTTTAAAGAAAGAAACAGGTTATCAGACATGATATCAGACATGACTTGGAGCTCAGGAGTTAAAATAGGGATGCCAAGTGAGCTTGGCTCTAAAATGTATTGACCCTGAATGTTGAACTAGAATTTACTACTTGCCTAGGGGCAAGAATGATCCCCAAGACTCTGTCGTTGGGAATAATAGTGGAGTGCTAGGTGGTGAGCCAAGAATTTTATGAGTAGCCTTTTGTTAATAGATTCAAGGTATGTGGCTATGCCACTTTTATTTTCTTTTCATCCACATAACTTGGTATATTATATAGATTGTGACTGTACAATATCCACAGACAGCCCAAATAACTGAGCGTGTTGGCCTTGTAGGGTTGCTGCCACAGTTCTGGAACTGAGAAATCCACATTCAGGGGAGCTATCACCAGGCCCCCTGCTCAAGCTGAAGTCTTTAGGGCAGTGGTTCTCAACCTGTGGGTCGTGACACCTTTGGGGGGTTGAACAACCCTTTCACAGGGGTCGCCTGATTCATAACAGTAGCAAAATTACAGTTATGAAATTGCAATGAAGATCATTGTATTGAGGAACTGGATTAAAGGCTGCGACATTAGGAAGATGGAGAACCACATGTTTTAGGGGTTTGTCTCCCTTCATTTGTAATAGACAGCATTTGTAATACCTTGTTTTGTGGAAATATAAATCCTCTCTGCTGTCTTTACCTGGTGCCCTTCCTCTTCTATTCTGTCATCATATGGTAGTGGGGGTAGCATTTCTTTGCTTTACAGGGCCAGAATAGGACAGATTCAAACACAATGGGCTTGATTTGGTTTCCTTTTTTCTTTTTGCCTGCTCTTCCAGTCTCATCATCCCTTTTCTAATTGTCTCAAAAGGACATTAGTCTTAAATAGACAAGGACCCATCCGAATAACCTCATCTTAACTGATTACATTTGTGGGGCTCCTATTCCAAAATAAAGTCACATGTATAAGAAGTAAGGGGTAGGATAACAACATCTTTGGAGAGGGCACAATGAAACCTCTAACAGGTAGTGAAACTGATTATTTGAGAAGCAAACTCATTTGTAATGGGATTGAATCATGTCCCCCCTGAAATCTATGTTGGAATTCTTACCCCTATAACCTGCAGGTGCCATCTAGTTTGAAAATGAAGTTTCTTACGTTAACAAGGCCGTATCAGTGTAGGGTGTATAAACCTAATCACGTCTGACTGCTAAGGAGTGGTGTAGACACTCAGATGAGCAAGCACAAAGAGAAGAAAATAGATGCCATCTGAGAATTGTCAAGGAACTAGGCACTGAAAAGACAAAGAAGGCTGCCCCTTAAAGCTGCACAGTCAATTTGAACTTTGAACCTCTTGAACTGTTAAAAAGAGAAAAGAAATTCTTTTATTTAAAACCCCCCACTCGTAGTATTTTAGTATTTCATTTTTACACCATTTTGTAAGTATGATTCTGCAATAATAAAAAAGTATATAATTCATTTAGACCATCTAATGACATGTGATTTCAGAGTAGTCACTGTATGCGCAAATCTACCCACCCAAGAATTATTTTGTGCTCATTTCCCTTTAAAGCAATTAATTTTTATTTTAATTTCCTTTAGCACTTTGGCAGTTGCATAAACAATTCATCATCAGAAGGGGATGTATTGGGTAAGAGAAGTCACAGTCCTGTCTCATTGTTTGGAAATTGTGAGTTTAATAGTTCCTTTGCTTCCTGGAATTATTGGTCTGTCCCTGGGCGATATGAGTGCAATGGAATTTGCTGATAAAGGACAATTGTAGTTTTACGAGCCTTTCCTTATAGGACAGTTAATAATATCCTGTTCTGCCTCCTCATTTGAGCTCAGGGACACTCAGAGGCCTCTGTCCTCACCTTTGGTTAATTATACTCTGTTTGATGAGAGATGAAGTGGCCCTCTTTTGTGACCAACCTTGTGAGCACAGCTGAGATCCTCTGTCCTTTTTAGTATGTTTCTCCTTCAATCACATGGTGCTTAATCAGCAGCTTAGATGACAGATATAATTAGCATAAACTGCATACATATGGATGATCCCCCTCCACAAGCCTGACACTTCAGTCCAAAGGTCCAGAATAAGTGACTCCTCCACCTTTCAACCTGCTTGCTCTCTGAAGCCGCTGGAAAACATAGAGACTATATTTAATAGCAGTTATTACCACATCCACCCCCAGTTGCTAATGAGTTGACTCTGAGTAGAGCAACCACATGTATGTTAGAGTCAAACTATGTACCATACTACTTTCAATGACTTGTTTTAAGAAGTAGATTAGCCACCCTTCCTTCTAAGGGACCTCTGGTTGGGCTCCAACTTCTAAACTTTTGGTTAGCAGTCAAGCATGTTAACCATTTGCACTCCCTATGGAGTCCAATGAAAATTTCAGTTACCATTAAGCTAAATATGAGTCCAGGGGGCATAACGATTATACTTGGGGTTGAGATCCAGAAAGTCAACAGTTTGAAATCACTGTTTCTTGCAAGAAAGATAAGGCTTTCTGCTCCCATAAAGAGTTACAGTCTTAAAAACTCACAGGACTGTACTATGAGTCATGCTTCCCCTAATTACTTCTGTGAGCTACATATATCAATTATGGTATTGTTGTTAGCTGCCTTCCAGGTCTCTCTGATTTCTAGTGGCCCTATGGTCTGAACGAATCACTTCCCAGCCCTGCACCATCCTCACAACATCACTAAAGAATAGAAATAATAAAAATTAGAGCTGAGATTCAAGAGAGGGAAAATAAGAAAACTACAGGAAAAAAAAATTAATGCTGCTTCAAGTTGGTTCTTTGCAAGGATAAACAGAAGTGACAGGCCACTGGCAAAGCTAGCCAAAGAAAGGAAAGAACAAATTTCAATAGCATGGGTGAGGGGTGAAAGGAGCCATGATCACATACCCTAATGAAATCAGAAGGGTAATTACATAATACTTCAATGAATGCAATAACTTGGAAGCCATCGAAAGATTCTTGGAAAAATAATTCCTTCCTAGACTATCTCAGATGGACATCAAGAATCTCTATAGATCAATAGCAATAGAAGAAATAGACAAGGTCATCAAGGGATTACCAACAAAAAAGATCCCCTGGACCAGATGGCTTCACAGGAGAATTCTATGAAGCATTCAGGGAAGAATTGACAAGTGGGATATAATGAAGGGAATGCATAGGCTATCAGAAATAGGGAAGGACATAACTACAGATGAGTCACAAATTGACAAGGGGGATATAATACTGTGTACATTGAAAGCATCCACCAAGAGAGCAATAAGAGAGCCCACAGACTGGAAAAATATCTTTAGCAATGACATCAGACAAAGGCCTTATTACTAAAATCTGTAATACTCTGCCAGCTTCCAAAAAGAAAATACCAATTTCCTACTGAGGAAGTGAGCAAAGGACTTGAACAGAAGGTTACATGGGCAGAAATCTGTATGACCAGTAGGCATATGAGAAAATGTGCCTGATCATTAGCCATAAGAGAAATGCAAATTAAAACAACAACGAGATACCACCTAATACCCTCAAAGGTAGCCCAATTAAAAGAATCAGAAAGTAACAGGTGTTGGAGCGACTGTGGAGAAATAGGAACCCTCATCCATTGCTGGTGGACCTGTAAGTCTATACAGCTACTATTGAAATTGATTTGGTAATTTCTAAAACAGATTGAAATTGAGCCACCATATGACCCAGCAATCCCTATTGGGCATATACCCAGAAAAGGCAAGAAACAAATCATGTTCAGAAATCTGTGCTTCAGTGTTCACCATGGTACAGTTCACAATCGCAAGGAGTTGGAAACAACCCAAATATCCATCAACAGGTGAATGGATTAATAAACTGTAGACCATATGTAGAATGGAGTACTCCACATCCCTCAAAAGCAATGATGAACTCATGAAGCACATCGCTGCTTGGGAAGAACTGGAGGAAATCATGCTAAGTGAAGTAAGCCAAGCGTGAAAGGGCAAATACAACATGAGTCCACAGAGGTAAGCTTAAAAATGCAAAAGAGGTCTAGCTGGATTTGTCAAATAGAACTGGGATCATGGGAAGAGAGGAGGCATTTAAGAACTAGAGGAAAGTTGCATACTTCATTCTTGCTACACTGTAACTTGACTGGCTCATCTCTTCCCTGAGACTCTTCTGTAAGGGGATGTTACTTTACCTATTGATGGATTTTGGGCTCCCAATCTGTGTTCCCTCTCTTTTATAATGATATAATTTTTAGTTCTTTGATGCTTGATACCTGATTCCTTTGATGATAGATCATTGTCACACATGAGGAGGCCAGTATAATAGAACTAGACCATGGAATGCCAATATAATAGAACAAGACCAGGGGAAGTACATGGGAGCTGGAAACATGGGAAATTCAGGACAGATGACCCCTTCAGAACCAGTGCTGAGAATGGTGATATCGGGAGGGTGGAGGGAAGGGGGAGTAGAAAGGGGAAACCAATTACAAGGATCTCCATATAACCTCCTTCCTTGGGTATGGACAATAGGGAAGTGGGTGAAGGGACACATGGGATAGTGAACGATATGACAAAATAATGATAATTTGTAAATTATTAAGAGTTCGTAGGGCTGAGCCCCGGTGGCATAAGTGGTTGAGTGCAGGAGAGGCTGAGCCCCGGTGGCATAAATGGTTGAGTCTGGGACTGTGGTCTGTGGGCTTGGCGGTTCAAATCCAGCGGTTGCTATCAGGAGCAGTGCTGGATAGCTCCCACGACCACCAGAGGGCAGTGATGCCCCCCTTCCCAAAAAAAAAGAAGAAAGAGTTCATGGCGGAGGGAGAGGGAGGGGAAATATGGGGAGCTGATACTGGGGGCCTCAGTAGAAGGATGATGTTTTGAGAATGATGATGGCAACAAATGTGCAAATGTGGTCTGCATATAATTGGTGTATGTATTGATTGTGATAAGAGTTATATGAGGGGCTGAGCCCCGGTGGTGTAGTGGTTATGCGCGGGACTGCGGCCCATTGGGACGGAGGTTCAATTCCAGCAGTGGGGCTGGGTCTCCTACTCCCACCACTGGAGAGCAGTGATGTGCCCCCCCCCCCAAAAAAAAGTTATATGAGCCCCCAATAAAATGATTTTATTAAAAAATGCAAAAGAGGCATACCATATATAAGCATTCCTGGGGCCAAACCATACCCAAAAGAGGGGGGCAAGCTGAGTAGTGGAGGAGCAGGGCACTAACCCACCCAAGTGGAGGGTATTGTTTATATCTCCACAGGGAAAGAACGACCAGGCTTCAGCCTGGTGCTCCAAGATGTGAATGCAACATACCAATAGGGAACCAATAGGGAAGTCCAAGGAGCCACCCTTAATCCCACCCCCACCCCTACCCTGCAGAGGAATTTACCTCAGAGGACAGCACTGAAGCTACAGCTCAGGGAGAGGAACATGTCTGATCAGAGCACACAGGAGCAAATGAAGGGACAGGAAGAGAGAGGGGAACATATCCTGACCCACCAAGCCCTATGTCTAGATACATCAGGCAGGATAAACAAGCTGGAGGAGAAAGCAGTGAGACCCACGGTTCTGGGGGGACATGGAATGTGGGGAGGTGGCATAAAGGAAGTGGGGGTTAATAAACCTAGGGACAAGGGAACAATAGGCGATCCAAAATATATGGCAAGGAGGGTACAGGAGACCATATAGGGATTGATCAAGGGCAATCTAGACATGTAATCTAGAGATATTATGAAACCCAATGGAAGGTTGAACATGATAGTGAGACAAGATGAAAATAAAAGGAAATAGAGGAGGAAATGAGGAGGAAAGGGGCATTTATAGAGGTTTAAATACAGGCATATGCATATGTAAATATATTTATAGATGATGATGCGGAAATAGAGGGATGTGCATACACTTATAGGTCTAGTATTAAGGTAGTAGATGGACATTGGGCCTCTGGCCAAATACTCCCTCAATACAAGAACACTTTGTTCTATTAAACTGGCATTCCACGATGCTCACCTACCTGACAGAATCGCTGAAGACAAAGTAGATGCAGAAGCAAATGTGGTGAAGAAAGCAGATAGTGCCCAGCTATCCAAAAATATAGCATCTGGGATCTTAAAGGCTTGAAGATAAACAAGCAGCCTTGTAGCTCAGAAGCAGCAGAGCCCACATGGAAGATGCACACCGCCCTATGTGATCATGAGGTGGCAATGGGGTCAGGTATCAAAGAACAAAAAATCATATCATTGTGAATGAGACGGAGTGCAGAGTGGAGAACCAAAGTCCATCTGTAGGCAATTTGACATCCTTACAGAAGGGTCACCGGAGGAGATAAGTCAGTCAGGGTGCAGTATAGTACCAATGAAACATACAACTTTCCTGTAGTACTGTAATGCTTCCTCCCCCCGCTTCCCACTATCACAGTTCGAATTCTACCTTCCAAATCTGGCTACACCAGCGGATGTGCACTGGTACAGAAAAGAGCTGGAAACACAGGAAATCCAGGACAGATAGCCTCCTCAGCAGAGTAGTGATATGAGGAAGGGAAGGGGAAGGTAGGGGAGAAAGGGAGAACGAATCATAATTATTTGCATAAACTCCCTCCCTGGGGGATGGAAAAGTGGGTGAAGGAAGACATTGGACAGTGTGAGACATGAAAAAATAATAATTTATAAATTATCATGGGTTCTTGAGGGAGGGAGGAGAGGTGGCAGGGGGTGGGGGTGGGGATTAGGAGAGGATACCAGGGGCTCAAGTGGAAAGAAAATGTTTTGAGAATGATGATGTCAATGTACAAATGTGCTTGACACAATGGATGGATGTATGGATTGTGACAGAAGTCTCCAATAAAATGATTTTAAAAACAAACAAATGATCTTTGATTTCAAATGATGAGCCATTTGGGGGTTAGGTCACAATGACATCTTCCACTGGCTCGACTGATATTTACTTTCGGGGTCCTAAGACTAGCACCGTGTCTTGTCACCAGTAATGACCTTGGGGAAAAAGTCAGGATACTTTCAGAACTGTTCCTTCAAAGTGCAGCATGTTTCCAGTCAACGCTCTTTTTGCTTATCAGTCAGAACTGAGGCATAAATTTTGCAGTGATTCTTCTCACTTCCAACTTTTACATTAAATTCACTGAACAGAGTTTGAAGATAGTCCTGATAACTTCCCCATCTCTTCTCTCATCCTTCCTTGGTCTTCAAGCACAACTGTACAAATTTTGCTGACATTGTCTTCTGCTTCAGAAGTTGACGGACTTACAGAGTGAAGATCAATCAACATTTCACCCTTTTGGAAACAAGACCGCTCATACACTTGAGATTTTCCTTATAGCACTATCCTTGTTATTTGTGTTCAACATCACAGCGGTATCTGTGGCATTTTTCCTGAGCAGGAACAAAATTTCAAATTTGCACATTTTTCTCTTAAATTTGTCATCACAAAAAATGAGGTTCTAGTGAAATTACTTTTACAAAAAAATTCACTGTGACCAGAGAGAACCTTCTCAGTAGTCACCACTCACTGCACTAACTTGGAGTGAGTTCCTCAATGGTCGCCTAGCAGGGAGAAAAGGCATATTATGAAAATTCTGCCCAGCGGAGCTTTTTACCATTGCTGCTTTGGGGGAGAGAGGGAGGGGTGGTGGTGGTGGTACCCCCTCGTATCTTTCAGTGTACCACTACAAGTCTTCTTTAACTGCTGCAACTGTATAATAGGTTTTGAGATGAGGAAGTGAGATACCTCGTAGTCTGTTGGTCCTCTTTCCTTTGTATGTAAAGAGGATGATTAGTTTTCCTTGTCTTTAAAGAATGATGCTGGATGGGTTTATAGATTGTTTGGGGTAGTACTATCATTTTCACAAAATTAAAGCTTCCTATCCATGAGCACAGAACCTTTCTCCATTTAGGTAGGGTTTTTGTGGTTGCTTGTGGTAATGTGGTAAAGTTTTCTTTGTAAAAGTCTTTTGCTTTTCTAGTTACATTTATATCTAAGTATTTCATGTTTTCTGTGCCTAATGTAAATGGTATTCTCATTGGATTTCCTTTTCAGAGCTTTCCTCATTATGTGACTGATATTGTATCCAGCATGCTGTCAAATCTTTCAGCTGTCTCAAATCCTTGAGGTTTTCTAAGTACAAAATCATATCATCTGCAAATAAAAAGTTTCACTTCTTCCTTGCCAATTTGGATGTCTTTGATTTCTTTTTGTCTTCTAATACCCCCCTGGCAAAGATTTTTAGCCGAACATTGAGTAAGAATATGTTAAAGGGCATACTTGTTTAGTTCCTGCTTGCATGGAGAATGTTTTCAATTTCTCCCTGTTAAGTTAGATGTTTGCCTTTGTTTTTTCATATGTGACCTTTATTAGGCTGTGAAATGTGGTAATAATTTCTTTTAGAAGAATTAATACTAGGCTAGTCCCAAGGAGCTAGAGATTTAAAATGTCCCAAATGTTCAACTCTTTCAAAATGTTATTCTGCTCCATTCCCCTCCCATTTCTCCCTAGAATATGTCCCTGAGTTCTGTAATTTATTTCAATATCTAACAGAAACTCATGAAACTTTAAGGATACATCTCATGAGGTGTGGGTGCTAATAAATCTTACATCTAAAGGTCGGACAGAGGCAAACCAAAAGTGTAGTCCAGAGCCAGAAGTAGAATATGTTCAAAAGTCAAAGCACCTCTTCTTGCTTCAACCAAAGCTCAGTCAGAAAACAGGTCACAAAAGGGCTGACTTTGATGGAGATGTGGTTTTTACCTTTCATCAGGTCATACCCCAGGGAAAAGAAGAATGGTGGCTTAAGTCACATTATGTACTCTAATTCTTCTACTTTATTGTAGGTTCTGAGTTTCAGAGAAAATATGCTTATTCTAATTTTGTTGTTGTTAGGAGCCATTGAATAGATTCCAACTCTTAGCCACCCTATGTATAACACAGCAAAGCTAGAGTTATGCACAGTCCTGAGCCACCTTCACAATCATGCCTATCTTTGAACCTATTATTGTCGGCCCTGTATCAGCCCTAATGGAAGGTAATCCTCTTTTTCGATGACCTATACTTTATCAAATATGACTAGTCCCTACTAATGACATGATTCCAGTGTTACATGTTAAGGAATTAAGAGAAAAGAGCCTAGGTAATTGGTACAAAGTAAAATAGCTTAATAAGAGCAGCACTGGGATGCAAATCTATGTCTGAGGTCGTTCACAGTCCTTTCTCTTCCTTCCACTATACCAGTATCCTTAATGCACAATCTCAGTTCAGTCAGACACCATCCCCAATCATAAAGTCACAATTTTTTACAAAACAAAGAAGATAATGATCTTAAAATTTTGTTGGGGGGGGTACTTTTCAACTAATTGACCTCTCTATTGATTTATTCTCCCATCTCCACACATAAAGGGATAGTCAATTTTGTCTCGTTTCCTATTTCAAATCACAAATACTTTGGAAATATGGAAACTTGGAAGAAAAGTATACCAAATGAGCAGAATGTGGAAGGGTAAAAAATAGAGTATCAAGGCTGAGCCCCGGTGGAGTAGTGGTTGTGCGCGGGACTGTGGCCCACTGGGACGGAGGTTCAATTCCAGCAGTGGGGCTGGGCCTCCTACTCCCACCACCGGAGAGCAGTGATGCCCCCCCCCCAAATAGAGTATCAAGTAGAATATGACAGTAATATCCTACACATATCATAGATTCTGAAGTCTAAGGGTTCAGCTATGAAAAGGCTTCCTGCTGTGTGGATTGTGATGAACTACACATAGCATCGGCAAAGAAGAATGGGAATTTCAGAGCAGTTCATTGTACTCAAATGAAACCTGCACATAATCAAGAGAGAGCCAAATAAAACAAAGGGATACTGTACAATTTCAAAGTAGGAAATTGTTTCATGATGCTTACCTAATCAACACACTGAGAAATAATCCAAGAAGATGAACTATATGAAGAAGAATGAAGGATCAGGATGAGAGGATGGCTCATTTGCAACCTGTTAGGTATGTAGATGATGCACCTTACTTGCTGAAAGTAAAGAAAACTCAAAGTACTGACTGATGGAGATCAAATGCTAGACCTTCGATGTGGACTACAACTCAATGCCAAGAAAATAGAAATCAACAAAACTGGGCCAATAGACAACAAAGCGATAAAGGGAGAATGGACTGAACTTTCCAAGGATTTCATCTTACTAAGAATTGATCAGTGTGCGTGGGGATCTCTGAGGGGATCTGGTGGCATAATAGTTACTTGGGCTGCTAACCATAAAATCAGAAGTTTGAAATCACCAGTTGGGACTTTCTGCTCCAGTAACGAGTTACAGTCTCAGACACTCATAGGGGCAGAAACCTCGAGGGTCGCTATGAGCCGGCAATGGTGGAGTTTGGTGTTTGGTTCTTGGGAACCTTTGGACTTTTAACTGAGAGAGCAGAGTTTGCTGAGCTGAGTGCCTTCAGGTTGAGGATTGTAGTTGCATAGCACACCCCTTTAGCATTTACTGGCTTCCCTAAAAAAGCTTTATAACCTTGCCCAAGCAGGGCAGAGGATGAATCACGAGGCTGAGGTCCAGAGAGAGGCCTGTTGGTCGGCATGGCATAGAAGAAAGTGTTCTGACTATATCCCGAGCATATTTTCACCTGAATTATCGCTGATAGTCTCTAAAAATATCTTCATATATGTAAGTATTTCTGTGTGTTCTGTGTGGCCATTGCAAGGAACCCAGCAGAAAGGTAGAGTGAGTGGAAAGTAGATTGCTGCGAGAGGAATGGGAGCAGGAGCAGGTAATTCGTCTTTCTGTTGTACATGGACATTCTCTGAGTAGGAGCCAACTCAATGGCTCCTAACACAAAGGGCCCAATTCATTGGACCTTATCAAGTAATACAGTTTTCCCCCCAAATGATACCATGTCAGCTTTTATGTTTTTGTTTTTCTAATCAGATCAAAAGAGTGACATTTATCTAAAGACAAAGTCCAGAAGGGTTAGGAAAGGAGGCATGGAAACAAAACATAGGGAGGAAGTAGTATAAGTAAGGTTCTTTTGCAGGAATTGCAATCAATACAGTGAAATATGTACATGAATTGTTGACTGGAAAACTGATCTGTTGCACTGAAGATACTCATCTACGCAAGAAATTTGAAACAGCACTTGGCTGAACAACTGGAAGAGACCCGAAGAAATATGACAAAGCAATATGTGAAAATTATTGAACAGTATTATCATAAACAAGCAATATTATTCTGAATATAATTTGTTAAGCAGTATATGAAGTTCAAAATGCCATAAAGGCAAGCCAGAGTTAGAAGAGGCCATGTGTGATAAAGATAAGGTTTTTATCAAGTTGTTTGGGCCAGGACCATTAATGACTTGGTAGTTAAGACATAATATTTCTTCATTAAGAGATCCCCTTGGAAATGCAGCCTGCTTCCTATATAAGTGGACACTGTGAGAAAGTTTGCTTGATTTTTTTGCTGTGTCTGGACCTTACATATGGTTCATTATCTGATCTCAGGTACCTTGAGCCAGTAGCTTACTATATTGCTCCCTGATTCTGGAGTCACCCATAGTCTGACTTATTACTAGTATTAAATTCATTCACCTCTGTAGCCCAAAGCCTGCCATCTGACTTGTTAATCTTGAGTTCACCAGCATCTGGACCTATGTGAGTATGGAGAACTCTATAGACTGATATCTTGACTCCAGACTTGGAACGTGCCTATGTCTGCAAATGTATGAGCCATTTCCTTTATATAAAGCTTTCTCTATAAATAAATCTATAAGCTTCACTAGTTATGCTTCTCCAGAGACTCTAGCCAAAGACAAAGTAGAATGAAGTTTATCACTGCTGATGTCAGATGGTTGAAAGGAGAGTAAAACATAAAGATCCACTTGTGTTTTATCAACTACACAAAGATACTCAATTGTGTGGATCATAACAAACTATGGATAAAGGATGGGAATTCTAGAACACTTAAAGATGCTTATGCTTAACCTTACATAAACCAAGAGTTAGTTATTGGAACAGATCAGAGAACAGTTTAAAATCAAGGAAGATGTGCTGGGGCACAGACAACAGGAAATTGGATAAAGGGACACATTGGACAGTGTACAATATGAAAAAGTATTAGCAATTTGTAAATTATTAAGCTTTCAGAATGGGGAGCTGGTACAGGGGCCTAAGTGGAGAGAGGATGCTTTGAGAGTGATGATGGCAACAAGTGTGCAAATGTGGCTTGTATACAATTGATGTATGTATGGATCGTGATGGAAGTTGTATGAGCCCCCAATAAAATGGTTTTTTTTTAATGGGGGGAGGGGAAAGAGGAACTTATATCAAAGGATCAAGGTGAAAATACTTGGAAATGAATATGGCAATATGTGTACAAATATGTTTGATACAAATGATGTATTCAATGTTTTAAGAACTGTAAGAGCCCTCAAAAAAATCACTGGGGAAAAAAAGAAAGATGTGTTTCAGAATTGTTCCCTTTCACCACATTATTCTTTCTGTATGCTGAACAAACAATCAGAGAAGCTTGACTACATGAAGAACTAGGTATTAGGATTAGAAGAAGCCACATCCTCAACTTGCAATAAGCAGATGCAAGTTAACACAACCTTGCCTGCTGATAGTGAAAAGAACTTGATGATAAAGACTACAGCTTTCCCTATGGATTACAACTCAATGTAAAGAAGACCAAAATCTTCACAACTGGGCCAGTAAACAACACCATGATACATACAGTAAAGATCAAAGTTGTCACAGATTTCGTTTTGCTTTACTCCACCATCAGAGATGCTGGAAGCCGCATTCAGAAAATCAAAGAGCACTGTACACTGGGCAAATCTGCTGCGTGAGAGCACTTTACAGTGTTAAAGTATAAAGATATCACTTGGAGAACTAAGGTGTGCTTGATGCAAGTCATGGTTTTCAATCACTTCATGTGCGTGTGAAAGGTGGACAATGAATAAGAAAGACTAGAGTAATATTGAAGCGATTTGAACCATGGTATTGGCAAAGTACATTGAAATTGCCTTGGAGAGCAGAATAATTTTAAAAAATCATAGAGCCAGATTGCTTCTGAAGTAAGGCTGATGAGGTTTGGTATCACATCCTTTGAATTTGCAATCAGAAGGGACCAGTCTTTGGGGAGCAATATCATATTTGGTAGGTCAGCAAAAAAAAAAAAAAAAGGAAGACCTTCAGAACACTGGCTGCAAGTATGGACTCAAGCCTAACAACAATTGTTAGGATAACGCTGGATCTGACAATATTTTATCCTGTTGTGTATAGGTGCTTATACATCAGAACCAGATTCCTAGGAGTACGTATATTTCCTTCACAATGAAAAATCCTATTGTCTGTGGAGCCAATATGACTCTAGCATCTCAGTATTCTGTGTACTTTGCTTTTCAGTGACGTTCTGCGGGGGATAGAAGTCTATTATGTAGATGAATTTACTAATTCAAACATGCCTTGCTTCTTTCAAATTGTTCTCCAAGAGCAATGAAAAAAATGTTGCTCATTTGCCAAGTTTTTATAAAATGGAAAGCCTACATCTCTCATCAAACACACTTCCGTACCTCCATTTTGCCAACAGTGACTCAATGTTGCTACATTATGGGTTCCATCTTTGTTATTGGGCAGTTTTCAAATTAAAAAATCTTTAGGGGCTAGCCGGTGCGATAATGAATGACAACCTCCAGAGTAAGCACATTTTACTTTTTAATTGAGCAGTAGTGAGAACACCCAGCATAAGACCAGTGACACCTGTCATTTGGCACGTGGGTGGTCTGGGAAGAGAAAATGTTACTGATGTTTAATGATCCAAATGCAGGTATAATGGGTGTGGCAACTATGCAATGGAAGTGCATTATTGTCAGTCTGATTTATCAGGAAAGATGAAGCATCTTTCTGAGTTTTATGGTGCTTCCCAATTTAAATACTCTTTGACAATGTAAATTTCAAAAAGCAGTGTGCTCTCCAATAATTTTTTTCTGGAAGACACATCCCATGCTGGATCCTAGTGACTTGAGGAGACATGGTAATGAGGCAAAATGTAGCACTTTTTACCAATGATGAGACTTTTGTAATATCTTCCCAGAGTTCTCTTTCTGCTCTAGCTCTCAAAATGCAGAGTCCACAATTTTTCGTTAAAAATGTTGTGATGTCTAGTTTTCTCTTTGGGGCTAGATAACAAGTTGGAAGGGGGTGAGAATTAGATTTGTGAGCACCTAGATCAGTGTTTCTAAACTCTTAGTTCAGCAGAAAAATCTCCTAAAGTCTCCCTTCCAGAGATTGACATTTCCTTCAATGCTGGGTGATCTCACACACACACACACACACACACACACACACACACACACACACACTTTTTCTTTCCCTCTCAGGATGCAGAATGTCCTCAGATAGCATTGTGAAAAATGCCGCCCTAAAGCAGGGGTTATTCCCTCCTATTTCTTCACTGACTAGAACTTCTGGGCTTTCAGTTGACCACATTTCCATAAATTAGCCTGTTGGTCCAATCCAGCTTGATCATAGATAGGATGGCTAAGGATCATGTACAATGCTCACTTCCTTCCCCTTGATAGGACAAAAGTAGATAGAGGTTGTGTGGACCACAACTGGATTGGTAAGGCTCAGTTTATCTACAACCAAACTGGATCTTATGGAGAATGTGCATATACTCATATGCATCTACAACTATACAAATATGCATATTTTGTTTATTGATTTTTCTTTTTAAAAATTTACTGTTACAATCATAGCAAAAAATTTTAAACCCATAGTTATAGGTGAATGACAAAAAGAAGTTGATTTGCTTTCTTGGTGTATCAGAAATTCATTTCAATCTGAAACCTCTGCAGACTATTCACTAGCACGAGTCACTGAAGATCTAGGGAACATACAGCCTTTTTCAGTCATGAACGTAGCTGTTCCAAGAAAAGGCCAGTTCTGTCTGATATTATTCCCCAAGATAAAATTTATTTCTTTAGTAGACCAGTGCTGTCTATTATTCACCTCAAATGGAAAAGTAACTTTTGTGTAAAGCAGCATGATTTTCATTTCATTGTAAAAAGACATGCAGCTTCAATCTGCCAAGAATTGAAGTCATAAGTATGCAAATGTTATACAGCTGTAGAGCAAGTTACTTTCTTAAATATTCATATGGGAAATTTTATGTCACCTTTATTGCCAACAGAGAAAAAATATTGCCAGACTTAATATACCCATGAACAGCTAGTTCTGACCTATTTCAATCAGAGTAATAAGGGGCACATGCATTCTGACTATAAATAATTTTTCCCACAGTATCTATGACTTTTAAATGATTGTCTAACCCTTGTCTTGGGAACATTGGGCAAATCAATATTGCCACATTTTAAATTTTTATTTATTTTTCCATTTTTCCTTATATAAACAAATCACTTTGATGCTATAATTTGCATGCTTTCTTTTTAAAAATCTGCATAGAAACATAAGGGTAAGTAAGAGACATCATTTATTAGGCACTTCGCATGAGATGCTCATTGTTTAGTAGCAGAATTCTCACTTTCTAGACAGGAGGTGCCACTGCTATTGAGTTAATTCTGACAGAGTAATTTGAGCAGATTACTCAAATTTGACTCAATGAGAAGACAGAGTTGTGTTTCCTTATGTTTCTGAGATTGTGCATCTTTAAAAGGAGCAGAGAGCTTCATCTTTCTCCTACCGAACAGCTCGTGCGTTTGAACCACCAATCTGGCAGTTATTAGTTCAAGATTTAACTCACTATACCACCAGAAATATTTTCCATGCAAGAAACTAGGGATCGCTTCCAGCCAATGCACCTCACGTACAATCATTACTCATCTTCAGCGGTGGATTGCATGCTGCGACCATGATGATCGACCAAGGCATTCTAGACTAAGACATTCAAAGAAAGGTTTGACAATCTACTTCTGACATTCAGCCAATAACAACAATCTGATTCACATCTGCTCAGATCCATAGTCTGTCAAATCCACATATGACACAGGAGAAGGTCAGATTTCATTCATGGTATGTGGGGTCATTATAAGTTGGAGACCAATTTGTTATCCGTGTACATAATAGTGAGCAAGAGGATCCAAAATCAAGCCGACTCAGAGATGACCAAGGTTCGGCTGCCACCTTGACTCTAGAACCCACCTATCTTTATATGTGTATGCCTTCCTGTCACATACATGCCTCTATTACTTCCCTTCCTATTGAGTGTATACACTTAGCTCAACCCACTCATGCTATGTGTCATGCTTTTAATGCAACCTCTTCCTGTTCTGTATGTGCTTCCCAGGGCTTGCTTGCCCAAGATTATATAAGCCTGTGCGTCAGTAAAGAAAGGTCTCATGATGGTTCCTTTCTCCATCGGTAGAGAGAAAAGACTTTGATGTATAGAAAGGGACCATGTCACCTGTGTTGCTTTTGAAATTAATATATAAAACAAAGGAGGGAAATGTGGAAAACTGAAAACCAGGAAGAAAGTGGATGCAAACAAACTCTCAATGCCATACATCAAAGAGTCTGCTAACCCATGGAGGTCCTCTTTCATGTTCATTAGTTGTAGGTGCTTTCCAGTCACTTTCTCCTCTGGTGAGCAACATATGGGAATGCAGGTGTTGGGACCCCTGGGGACAGTACTGGCAGAGGAACTCAAGGGGAAGAAGGGGGTGGGGGATACATGCTTTCTGGGGTCTGACCCAGGGAGAGTGCCCATGTACAAAGGCTGTCTTGACCTTTAGGGTCTGAGGTCATTTCCCCTCTCCCTGAATGATAGAATTCACTGGGCATCCACTCTCCACTGACCTATCTAGATGTATCCTTGATGGAGTTCACCTTAATGATGACAGCACAGGGGCCATTGTCATGAGCCTGGCCTTGACTGGCTTTGTGTGAAGGCCCTGGACCAATCATCCTGTGGGTTTTGAATTGCCAACAGCTTAGAGGGAGGAAACATCCTCTTGAAAGATTGACATTTGTAAACATAATTAGAGCTGATGCATAAAAAATAAAAATAGAGCAACCCAGTTGCTGGCAATGTCGTAAGAACCAAATTAAATGAACAGGGTGAAAACTACAGAACACTATTGCAAGAAACTAAGAGTGACCTCAACAAATGGATGAACATCCCATGCTTGTGGGTTGGGAGACCCAATATAGTAAAGCTTTCAGTTCTCCCCAAGGCACTATATAAGTGAAATGCTATCCCAATATGAATACCATCATCCTTCTTCAAAGAATTGAACAAACTAATTCTCAACTTCATATGGAGAGAGAAGAAGCCCAGGATTAGCAGAGAACTCCTCAAGAAGAAGGTCAAAGTGGGAGGGCTTGCTCTATCTGACTTTAGAACATACTATACAGCCACAATGGTCAAAACAGTGTGACACTGGTATAGCAACAGATATTCAGAGCAATGGAAATGAACAAAAACCTGGAAAACATCAGCATACAGATAACTGATTTTTTTGATAAGGGGCCTAAGAATATCAAATGGGAAGTAGATGCCCTCTTCAGTAAGTGATGCTCGAAGAACAGATATCTACCTGCAGAAAAATAAAGCAATATCCTTTTCTCACTCCATGCACAAGAATAAACCCAAGGTGGATCACCACCCTTGAGGTAAAATCCAAACTTTTAGGACCATCAATGAGGGAATTGGGACAAACCTGAGACCTTTGCTGCAGGGTATACATAGACTATCAGAAATAGGGAAGGACACAAATACAGGTTAGTCACAAATTGATAAGTGGGATATACTAAAGATAAGACACCTGTGTATATCAAAATAATTTGCCAAGTGAGTCATAAGAGAGCCCACAGACTGGGCCAAAACATCTTTAGCAATGACACATCAGACAAAGGCCTTTTACTAAAATCTAGAATATTTTGAAATCTTATAATAAGAAAATAACTAACTTCTCACTAAAGAGGTGGGCAAAGGACCTGAGCAGAAGTTCCACAGGGGCAGAAATCCAAATGGCCAATAAGAATATGAGAAAATGTTACCAATCATTAGCCATAAAAGAAATGCAAATGAAAACAACAATGAGATACCACCTAAAACCCTTAAATATAGCCCAATTAAAAAAAAACAACAGAAAGTAACAAGTAGTGAAGGGTCTGTGGGGAGATAGGAACTCTCATCCACAGCTGGTGGACCTATAGGTATGTACAGCCAGTAACAATAGATTGGAGATGGCTGAGCCCCGGAGGCACAATGGTTGTGTGTGGTTCTGTGATGCTCACCTTCCTGGCAGGATCACTGAAGACAAAATGGGTGCATAAGCAAATGTGAAGAAAGCTGACGGTATCAGCTATCAAAAGATATAGTGCCTGCGTGTTCTTCAAGGCTTGAAGATAAGCAAGTGGTCATCTAGCTGAGAAGCGACAGAGCCCACGTGGAAGAAGCACACCAACCTGTGTGATCTTGAGGTGTTGATGGGATCAGGTACCAGTCATCTAAAATGCAGATGAATGGTGGGGGAGGGGGCATGGAGTACAGACCTAGTGCTCATCTGTTGACAATTAGACATCTCCCTACATAGGAGTCACAGGGAGGAAATGAGTCACTCATGGTGCAGTATAGCACCAATGAAACACACAACTTTCCTCTAGTTCTTTGCTGCTTCCTTCCTCCCATTATCATGGCCTCAACTTTACCTTACAAGTAGGATTAGACCAGAACAAGCACACTGCTACAGACAAGATCCTGGAACACAGGGAATCCAGGATAGATAAACCTCTAGGCCAACAATGAGAGTAGAGATACCAGGGGGTTTAGGAGAGGGTGGGGGGGGAGGGGAAATTGATCACAAGAATCAACTTTTACCCCCCTCTCAGAGGGACACACAACAGAAAAGTGGGTGAGGGGTGACAGAGGATGATGTAAGATATAAAAATAATCTAAAACACTAGGGGGTTGTGAGAGAATTTGGGGGAGGTAGGAAGGGGGAAGGAATGGGGAGCTGATATCAGGGGCTCAAATGGGAAGAGAATGTTTTGAAAATGATGAGGGCAACATATGTGTAAATGTGCTTGACACACTGGATGAATGCATAGATTGTGATGAGGTGTAAGAGCCCCAATAAAATTATTTAAAAAACGAAAGAAAGAAAATGACCAAGACTCAGTTCATTTTGCAGGACCAGCAATAGACCAGTCCGGATGAGCTGGAGGTTCAAGACATTTCATGATTTGCTCAGCAGCATCTCACAAAACGAAATATCATCAAGTAAGTAACTCTTCAAGATGTGGGAACTGGCCTCACAGATATTCAACGATGTGGTGGTAAAATTCACTTGGGAGGAATGGCAGCTCCTGAACCCTTTACATCAGTAGGTGATGCTGTAGAACTATAGTATAGAGCTCTGGAAAGTTTACCATCATTGGCGTGAGCACTTGCAGCATGAAAGAAGCACGCACAGAACTGAAAGATGTTCTAAATTTAATACATTGGAAAATATTCTTCCTAGGGATAAAAATAACTTTCTTCTTAAGGAAAATTATGAGCTATTTGGTTTACTTGAAAAAATGTAAAATCAGATTTAATCATTTTGGTATTAAACCAAAAATAAAGAAGTCAATTGTGCTCAGTGGAGATGAGAAAACTTTTCTCAATATTGAACAAGAGCAATTTTGTACAGAAATGAAATTCCCTAAGTGTGAAAAATCCAGTAGCATGAAGTCACAATGCATCCAACATGAGGAATTTGATGAAACTGAGAAACCACACATTGGTGATAAATGTGGAACAACCTTCATTAAGGAGTCTTCCCTCCATGAGCATCAGATTATTCATGAACTAAATAAGACCTAAGAACACAGTCAGTGTGGGCAAGAATTCAACAAAGTATTCAAACTCACTGTGCATTATTGGACAGCTCATAAAGAACAGAAACCATATACATGCTTGGAATGTGGCAAAGCTTATCACAGTCAATCATACCTGAGGGAACATCAGAAAACACCTGGGGCAGGGACACCTGTGTATGCTAACAGTGATCTCACTGCTTATCAGCGAAATCATCCTGGAGAGAAACCCCATGTATGTGGGGAATATGGAAATGCCTTTATCGGCAAAAATAAACTCACCGATCATCAGCAAACTCTTACTGGAGAAAAACTTTACATATGCTGTGAACGTGGTACAGCTTCCAGCAGGAAACAATGCCTTACAGCACATGAGACATGTCACAGGGAAAGATATCCTTTGCATGAATTAAATGTGGGAAATCTTACAAGTGGAAGTCAAGTATCATTCAACATGAGACAATTCTTAAAGAGAAGACCTCCCCTCTCTCCCTCACCCCCCACCCCAGGGAGGAAATGTTTCCTTATTTTCAAACACTAGGTGAAATCCTAGTGGCAGGAACGTGCTCCTATAGGAGGGGGTGCTTGGGGTGGGGCATGGGGCAGCATCCTGCTGAAAGCCCAGATGTTCAGGATGCGATTCAAAAAGGCCTCCTAGTTGATGCAGCTGTTTCTGTCCTCGTGTCCTGCCAGAACCGTCTCCACCTCCTCATCTTCTCTCCCACAGAGGTGAGGTCGTGTCTCAGCTGTTTGCCCATGACTTTGGCATTCCCTGCCTTGTCAAACATCCAGAGCCCCTCCAAGTAGTCCTCGTAGATGCTGTGGTTCCGGTTCATGGCCACTGCCTTAAGCATGGGTGGGCAAGTCCAGCCATCGGGGCTTCAGCTCACTGCTCTTGGAGTTCTCCAGGGCCATGAGCACCTTGGCAGTGGTGGAGTTCTGGCTCAGGAACCAGGGTCCCACACTGGCTGTACAGGATCTTGCTATCACCTACTTCGTCAAACAGCTCGAAAGTCTCCTTGAACTCTTCCTGCTAGTCCATGTTAAACTCGATTACTACTTTCGAGGATTGATGGGGGACTCCAGAGTATGGGGAGGCAGTGGACTCCACCTTGGTCTTGGTTGGAGGGGCCCCTGCTTCTGGATTGGCAGCAGATTTTGAAGGAGAGGAAGAAACGGCTTCTTCACAGGAATATCCTTCTTGGGAGGCACAATGTCTGGTAGTCAAAGGACAGTGTGCCAGTGGGGACACCCATCTCCTATGTAGTCCCAAGAAGGGGAAGGGGGAGGCCAAGAGAAAACATCTCCATGGGGTGAGTGTAACAAAGCTTTCCAAACAGGAAGAGGCTCAGTGCCAGGCAATAGTAACTTACTATCTGGTCAACCATGTTGTGAATTGCTGTCCCTCTACCGACATGGACCTCCAGTGTAGGCAGAGAGCCTTCCCGACTGCTGCACAGTGCCTGGGCACCTCCTTCATTGCTCTTCCAACTTTCAGTCTCAGAAAGAGAGCTGGACCTGGTGTTTCTGGATCACAGCTATCTCAAGCAGTAGAGTGCTCACCCAGACGCCAGCCCTCCCCATCCCTCCAGCATGTTCTTGGTAACCTCCCAGAGATAGCAGCCCAAAGGACCATGAAATAAGAGTGAAGAAAAGAGAAGGTCTATGGGAACAATTAGTCTAGAGCACAAATGGACTACACAAAACCTCAGCCTCCATGACCGGGAGACTAGAAGAACTAGATGGTGCCCAGCTACTACTGCCAATTACTCTGAAAGGGATCACAAGGAAGGTCCTGAGAGGAGTGCAGAACAATGTGGAGCAAAACCCCAAATCATGAAATAGGCCAGACTTACTGGTCTGATGGAGACTTGGAATCCCAAGACTATGGTCCTTGGGACTCTTCACTCTTGTAACTCTACTCACTCTTCTGATTCAGCTTTCAGCCAAACACTATACTTGGAGGGAAAATGGGAAAAGTGCTGATACATCATGGGGGACCTCAATCTGCGTATGAATTTCTGAATGGAAAATCAATCATAATAAAAAAGTTTTAAAATGGAAAAAATAGGAAGCACCAGGCATTTTGTAAAAACTTTCATATAATATCTGCTTTATTCTAGCAATGACCTAGAGTGAAAGTTATTTGCTGACTTGCTTGTTTTTTTTTCTCTTCACCTTCTTATGTAGGTGAGGATGTTGGGAATCTATGCAGTTAATCAAGTTTCTCACAGTTACAGAACCTGGCTAGAAGAGTTACAGAACCTGGCTTCAGATCGTAGGTTTCTTTAATTTCAAAAATGTCCAACTTAATGATTCATGGACCAATGTATTAACAGATTGGTTAGTAAATGATACCTTGCAGAGGATATCACAATTGAGGTTTGCTTTATGTTGCAAGTAATATGAGCTGAAATTGTTTGGCTGATGATAAATGGGTTACTCAAAGAGTCGATGGGAGGCTTGGGAACTCAGTGGGGCCAAGCAAGGCACCAAGGTGTCCCAAATATTAGGCAGCAGGACATATTCTTGACTCTACTTTAGAAAACTCCAAAAATAGTTGTTTTCGTTGCTGCTTTGTATGTTTCTATAATTCTCTCCAACCACATATGATGTATACCACTGCTATGGTTTCAATGTATACTTTCCCTTGAAAATCAGTTCCTCTTTGTAGATTGAGATGCTAGGCCAAGTTTCTACCCACACCATGCCAAAGACTTCTTCCCAAGACCAGTAGTAAAAGGAAGAAGCTGAAAGATTTGGATACCCACCACTGAACTGGCAGATAGATGGCACACATGATTAAGTGCTTCATGACCAACCAAAAACTTGGCAGTTCAAACTCACCCAGCGGAACTCAGAAGACAGACCAAGAGATTTCCTTTGGAAAGATTGGCACAAAGTGATCAGAGCAAAGGAAGACACTGGGAGGAACACAAGAGGTAAAGGAAACAGAGGCAAATATGATTCTCTACCCAACCCTACAATTTCAGTAATAATAAAATATGAGTGGATACATAGAAAAATCCTCCAGCAGTACAAAAGCGAGAAGAAAAATGAGACTACATCCATCAAAATGAAATACATGTTGACACAGGCTATTACTGAATATATATTCACATATGCTATAGACATATCCACATAATAGAACAGACAAGGGACAAAGTAATGAAAACTTCTTAGCCATCACCAAACACCTAGAGCAGTGGTTCTCAATCTTCTTAATGCTGTGACCCTTTAATACAGTTCCTCATGTTGTGGTAACCCTTCAATCATAAAATTTTTTGTTGTTACTTCATACCTGTAATTTTGCTACTTTTATGAATTGAGTGACTCTGGTGAAAGAATCTTTGACTGCCAAAGGGATTATGACTCACAGGTTGAGAATCGCTGAGCTAGAGGGACTGGGTCATACAGTCTCAGGACCATAGTCTTAGGAGTGGCTCCCGAGCTGTTGGCGGACCTTCCATATGTGCATGCGGCATGTGGATCCGTAGTGAAATGGAAAATGAAACTAAAGCTATGACAGTATCATTTAAAGGATCCTATTCAGATAATGGTGCTTTCATTCGCTTGTAAACATACATTCGTTACTCTTGAATAATTTTTAAATTGTAAGGGACAGGACTGGCTCTCTGTCTCAAAATTTTGCCTTCCACTTTTCTAGTGAAAAGCCTCCAGAACCCCCTCCCAGTTGATACATCAGTTAATGCTTACTGTGGGCATTGTAACTCATTGATTTCCTGCATTTAAACTTTGAACCTTGGCTCCCCTCACCTGAGCTGACTTGCTTTGCTATAGACGCCTGGCTTTATTAAGCAAACGAGATTCTCATAATTTGAGTTCTGATATTAATCCCTTCTTGGACTTCAGATTATATGATTTACAATCTTTTGATGACTGATCATGTGCCTGTTCCATGTGGACTTAGTTGACATCTCACTTTACATGGCTGCTTGTTCGGAGACAAGCCTTTAAGACCCCAGATCCTATTTTATCTGCAAGCCTGCCATCATTTAATTTCTTCACCACTGTGTTAGTCCGGGTAGAATAGAGGAACAAATTTCATAGAAACACATATAGATATATGGAAAAGGTTTATATATAAGAGAAATAGGACATGAAGAAAGCATCCCAATCCAGTCCAGTGCAAAGGCATAAGTCCGATATAACCCATATGCCGATATCAGTCTATAAAGTCTCCTTCCGACTCATGAAGTCACAGGTCATTGGGTGCAGAGTCCTGGCGCTGGCAAGGGTCTCCCCATGGCTCCTCGCTTCCAGGGCTCAGGGTTCATCAACAGCAGAAGTAACTCATTGCTGGCAGAAGTCTCCATGTGGCCGCCCCAACTTCAGAGGTCTAGCTCCATCAGTCCAAAGTTGTGTGGTCTCTCTGCTGGCTCCTACAGCTTCTCGGATGCTGCCATCTTGTCTTGTCCATTATTCATCGTCTCTCTAAAACTAATTCCTAACAACAGGGGAAGATAGCTTCTCATCTTCATGAGGGAAACATTGCGAGATTTTTGCAAGATTTCCCAGACGTATCAGGAGAAAGCCATGCCCACACAGAGGCCTCATTGGCTACTCAATGGCTATCTCCAGATTAACAGTCTAGACTCCACCCCTACATTTCAATCATAAAATTAACATAAGCACATGACTGCCACAGACCACCCTTTGTTAATTTTATACTTTCACATAACTTTTGTTATAGCACCGGTATCCTCTGTTTCCTTCCTGAGGGTGAGTATCGAGTAAGGCCTGATGTAAGAATTTCTTGTTCTTAAATTGGAGTTAGGATTTTGTGGGATCCCCAAACCCAATCCTTCATTTAAAAAAAACCCAAACAACTTAAAAAGATTCAAAATGGGTCAAAAGTAAGAGTAAATGTTATGAAACTATATTTTAACCCACCTACATCAGTAATAATGAACTTTATAATACTCTGTTTGATAACAAGATGATTCACTTTTCTTGATTATGGACAGAGGATATTCAGTGGTGGCTCAGTCTGTGTGTGGACTTAAAAATGGATTTAGGGCCTCGAAGATCATCTATCATCTTCTGCGAACCAGTTGTTCACAATTTAAACTCTTGTACAATTTCCTCCTTTGGATTTAAATATATTATTATATTATTTCCAATCCTTGAATCACACCAACTGCTTTGCTTCTTCCATGTGGACTTAGTTGACAGCTACCTCAGATGGCTGCTTACTTGAAGACAAGCCTTGTAGACCCCAGATGCTACTCTTTTTGATGGCTGGACACTAACCAATTTCTTCACCACACTTTGCTATAGCACCCCTGTCTTCAATGATCTCTTCATTAGGGCAAGCATCAGGCAAGGCCATATCATAAGAACTAATTATTCTTAGATTTGGACTAAAATTAAATGTAAGCTCAAAATCCATTCATGTATGTATGTATGCATGATAGAAGTTTTTTGTTCATTTTAGAGGTGTCATTATTTTATAATCAAGAACATCAAAAATCATTTTCCTGGGATATTAGGCAATTCTTTTGATAGTGTCGTTATAGAATTTAAAACACTGTTGAAAAAAGAAAATTATACATGTATAGGCTGGCTTTTTAGACCACTATCCATGAATTGTTGACTTGTGCAAATTAAACTCTTAAGTGAGCAGACCCTATGTGAACAAAGATGAGGGCTGGTAATGGGGGAAAATTTTCAATAATATTCATTCACATCAGCAGAACCATACCTACCAGGTTAATATATGTCACAGTAAAGCAATAGGGGCATTAAAATAGTAAGTACATGATAGTCCTGGTCCACCATTCATTGAGGACCCTTAAGGGAAGAGAATCTAACCCAAGTCCAATGAAAGCCAGTTCTATACTCTGGAGATAACTTTCACCTGCTTCTTTTCACACTAGGGAGTTTCAGTCTAAAGTCCAAGGGCTACAGGTGAGTTTGAGATAAAGCTCAGGTCACTTAGTGCATTTCTACCTTCAGTCCTTCTGGTGTGGTCTATGAAGGATGTGGTACACCTCAAAAGAACAGGCTAACGTCCCAGTGGTCTGTAGCACACAGCCTGGGTCACAGAGGAACCAAGATGGCTTTACATCTGCTTCAACATTTTTCAAAATAAGCTCCTGCAGTAGAAAGAAAATATTTTGAAAATGGTGATGGCAACAAACGTACAAATGTGCTTGACACAATGGATGGACAACAAAGATCACTTAAGAAGCAAAACAAAATAAGCTCCTGTAAAAATTCTGTGTCCTTGGAGAAAATTTATTAAAATTTATAAGTATTCTTTTGTGAGTCCCCATCCCCCACATAGTCACCATGACCTTCTAATATGACCTCTTCACTTTATAGTGACACCCCCCCCACCTTCATAGACACCCCCCCCCTTTCAGGAAGTCACTATTTTGATTGGACTTTTTCTAAGGCACTTGAACTGATAGTGTATTATTGGTGTTTAATTGAGAGACCTTGTCTTCAGTCTTCCACCGCTTACAGAGACATGCTCAAACATACTTTTGTTTGTTTTTATAAACCTGGGCATGTTTGAGCTGGACTTCTAGCAGTGATACTTTTTGATAGATCCTCTTATTGTCTCAACTTGGAAGAGCTTTGAAAGTCCAGCTTAGGCACCGGAAACCAAGGCACAACGTTCAAATGCGTGAGGCCACTGAGACCCAGAACCCATTATTTCCTCCAGAGTCAGTGAGAATGCTGGCTCACTGTTGTTTTTGAAACAGCAACTCTTTGCTGGATCCCAAACAAAGAGGAATCTAGATTCTAGAAACTGAATCCTTACATGTAGGGAAATAATGTATGACTTCTTCATCAGGATTTTGAGGACGTTATACCCATACATAGAGTAAGAACTAGCATTCTCCTATCATTGTCATGCTGTATTCTAAGTACTTTATATGTACAAATCATTTGCTCCTTACAAACCCCCAGTAAGATGAGCTGTTGTGTGGCGCCTTCCAGTTGTGCCTCCATTTGATGGTGACCTCGTGCACAACAGAAGACAAGGCCCAGTCCTCTGTCATTCCTATGCTTGCGTATAGTTTTGACCTGAGTGATGCACAGTTTTTAGCGACTAGTGCTCTGAAGGGTACTTTGAAACCTGTTCAGTAGCTTAGCCACACAAACGCCTCCCTGACATTCAGGCGGTGACTGCTCATGCTGGGCACTGTCTGCAAATTGAACTTGTCTCCCACGCAGAAAGCAAGAATTTTACCACTGACAAACCCCTATCTTCGGTGAGATAGGCAGGGATCATTACTATCTCCCATGGGACGAATGATACTAGTTTGTTTATAAATAGCTTCCATTTAAAAATGGTATATAAAAAGATAATAAATACATTGCTTGTAAATCATTGTAAACATTATTTATGTTCAGTGCTAATAAAACTTGGGTAGTAACACAGTGGAATTAAAGCGCTATTTAATCACGGATTTAAAAACTAAGAGATAAGCAATTTCACAACAGGGTTTAATAAACAGGATTTTCTGCATGAATACATGTGAAAAGATATCTCATTGTTTATTTGCTAGGTTCGTCTTCAGCATTTTTACCAAGAACCCAGAACAGAACACATAGTAAAATTTGAAGTTGGGAGAAGATTCCAAAATAGGAGTTGGAAATCCAAAAGCTTTCACTAGTCTCCCGGGTAACTGGGAAGGGTGACAGCAGTAGGTTTCAGAGATTAGGGTGGGAACGGGAACATACAGCACCTAGCGACTAGAAATTTTCAGCCCAGGGACACCATGTGGATGTCTGGCCTCAAGAACTGTAGGATAATAAAATTGTGTTGTTTGAAGACACTCAGTAGGGTAATTGGTTACAGCAGGAACATTAAGGAACTAAAACTACATCAGAGGTTCAGAGGTGTGAAACAGCATGGTGTGTTGTGAAAAGTAGAAGCCATCCACTATACTTATGCGTTAAGTAACACAGAAAGGTAAGATAGGGATGAGGGGGGTGGGGGTAGGGAATGACGACTTGTGAGACCTTTCATGCTGAAAAAGCTGGGTAAGCCCTCGGATTCTAAGTCATTGCAATGCTATAAACTGCCCATCTATCTCACAAATGTTCCCCTAAATTCTTTCTTCCTAAGTCCTTTATAACATATTCCCCCTTTGTTCTATGAAAGGGAAGCTTTTTTTGGTGAGAAGTGGGGGAAATTTTCCCTACTTGGGTTGGGATCAGAATATCCCTAGATAATAAAATAAATCATTTAAGATTTTTGTATTCGATAAAGGTCCCTGAGTAGAACAAGCAGTCTGCACTTGAGTACTAGCCTGAAGGTTGATGGTTCAAACCCACCTACTGGCACTTTGAAAGAGGAGTCTGGTGATCTCCTTTCATCCAGGTTACAGGCAAGAAAACCCTGCAGAGCAGAATCAACCCCTTGGCAATCTATTTGGATTAACCTTTTTATGTGATCTAAAGATACCTATATGGAAGTCCATAGCGTAGGTTTGAACGACCCTTTCACAGAAGTTGCCCGATTCATAACAGCAGCAAAATTACAGCTATGAAGTAGCAACTATAATAATGTCATGGTTGGAGGGTCACCACCACATGACGACCTGTATGAAAGGGTCGTGGCGTTAAGGAGGCTGAGAACCACTGTTCTAGACTCAGACTCTGCTGACAGGATGCCGTAAGGACCAAAAGCACGATTTCCTAGAAAGCAGAACCCTAGGTAACTTCTAGTTCTTATTCCTTTCTAGAAGAAATCGTGAAACCATTTTGAGTTTTCTTCAGGCATTGTGGATGTGAAAATACAGATTATTTCAAGAGTGTCATTTATCTTTAAAAATATGTGTTGCAAATTAATGTGGGTTTTTTTTTTTTACATGTCTTACACCAACCACTGTCTCTCTTCATTCACTTTTTGTTGTCTGTCCCCCTGGGAGGAGGATGTATGTAAATCATTGTGATCAGTTTCCCTTTTCTTCTCCCACCTTTCCCTTACCCTCCTGGGATCACTACTGTCACTATTGGTCCTGAGGGGGGTTATCTGTCCTGGATTCCCTGTGTTGCAAGTTTGTATGTGGACCAGTGTACATGCTCTGGTCTAGCTGGATTTGTAAGCTAGACTTGGGGTCATGAGAGTAGGGTGGGGGGAGGAAGCATTCAAGAACTAGAATAAAGTTGTGTTTCATTGTCTATCAATTATCAAGGGTTCATGAAGGAGGAGGGGGAAATAAGCTGCTATGAAGGGTATAAGTAGAGAGAAAATGTTTTGTAAATGATGATGGCAACATATGTACAAAGTGCTTCACACTATGGATGGATGTATGTATTGTTGCAGAATTCTAAGAACCCCTGATATTTGGGTTTTTTTTGGGGGGGGCATCACTGCCTCTGGGGGTCGTGGGCGCTACACAGTGCCGCTCCTGAGAGCCGCCGCTGGATTTGAACCGCCAAGCCCTCAGGTTACAGTCCCGCACTCAACCACTTACGTCACTGTGGCTCAGCCCCTGAACCCCTGACAAAACGATTAAAAAATATATGTTGCAAATAGAGAGTAGCATGGAATTAGGATGTTCCATTTCAGAGCTTTACTCCTAATCATGCTAGTGAAGTCTTTTACTAATGGCTAAATTTTAATTTACTTGAATGCTAATTGCATTTGGTAGAATTCCAACAATATTTGAGGCCAAAGAATTTGCTTCAAAATAATCAAGAGTACATTTTCAGACTTCAGCCCTCATAGACAGTCCTGGCCACAATATCTAATATGTATAAGAGAAAGCTAGCAGTATTTCATATAATTTCCAGCAGCACCTCTTTTTATGCTAAAGGAAACTATATGGGAAAATCTTGTGGCTTTCAATAGAAATTAAATTGGAGAGGGGGAACTGAGCATAACGTTCACTCAGTAGTCAGTAAGCAATATCTTTCTAGCAGCAAGTGAAGCACAGTGGCTAACCTTTGGGGTTTGAGTCAGGGAGAACCAAGGCCACAAGTCTGTTTTCACCATGCTTTCACTCAGGATAAGTCAAGGTAGACTACAGCGAGAAACAGCCCCAAGAGATAAAGATTTCATTCTCATCATATCAGATGTCGTTGAAGGAGGTCTCCGCTCTGCAGTGTCCCTCCCCATCTCAAGGTAACTGAACTGACATCAATATTGGAAATGAACTCGGAAGAGGGAAAAAAATGACAATGGTGAATTCATAGGAATTCTTCAAACGTCTGCTTCGAATAATGCGCATCCCTTTTGCTCTTATGTCCATGGCCAAGGTCATTTGCTTGGCCATGCTTGAGTTCACAAGGAGCCCTGGTGGTATCGTGGTCAAGTTCTAGGTTGCTGACCTCAAGGTTAGGTGCTGGAGACCACTAGCCACTAACGAGGAGAAAGACTGAGCTTTCTTCTCCCGTAAAGACAGTCTCAGAAACTTACATGGGTAGTTCTACCCTGCCCTGTAACGTCCCTATGAGTCTGGCTGACTCAATGGCCATTGAGTTTGGGGGGGGGGGGGGGGGGGGGGAGTTGGCCTAATTTTAAGAAAATGAAGTCTGTCTAAGACCTAGGAAGAGACCAACGGAGATATTTGGGAATCATCTCACTACCATTAAAAACTAGTGAGTGACTTTGGCAAGTTACTTCATCTCTCCAAGCTTCATTTTCCTTAATTGCAAAGTAGAGTCATTAAATTGATACCTATCACATGAAATTCTCAGGAAGGTTGAATGAGATCTGGAAAGAAAGCACTTAGGCCAGTATTGGAAAAGGAGGAAATGCTCAATAAATGTGAACTTTCCTCATCATAACTCTAAATAATATGACAATCTTCCTCAGATGGAAGGAACTACAGAATGCTAGTGTCCCTTCCTATCTTTATACATGAAGAAACAAAGACATGGAGAGTGTATGGGACTAGCAGAGAGTGTCAGTCCCATGTATGAGAACTCAGCCCTGGTCCCTCACACTGTATTGATACTTACCATCTTAAATTAACACATTGATTAAGGGCATGTATATAAAATATACTGAACGATGTACATGACATAGGTCGAAGTTAAATTATTATAGCAATAAGTCCCTAGTTTGGGAAATTCTAGCTGGAAGTGTTTTAGAGGGATCCTCTTTACAATTAGGAGAGTGGCTGCAGGATGGTGACAGAAACAAATGGGGAAGAAGTCAGGTGAGCTGCTAAACCCTACCTACCACCCAGCAACACTGTCCAAGAACAAGGAGTCACTTGAGTGAACAGGAGGTCTATGCAGTGAATATAGAAAATATCAGGAGGACAAGTTATGCAAGTG
Organism: Nesogale talazaci; assembly: GCA_004026705.1. Classification (NCBI taxonomy): domain Eukaryota; kingdom Metazoa; phylum Chordata; class Mammalia; order Afrosoricida; family Tenrecidae; genus Nesogale; species Nesogale talazaci. The sequence goes on along the minus strand of PVJH01006392.1, from coordinate 51,829 downwards.
TCCTCAGATGTCCTCCCACAGGCACAAGCCCTTCACAGACCCAACCACTCTAGTGCCAGGAAAGCAATCTCTTAGCTAAGAACAACATTCTCAACAACCCCCTGCGGACACAGAGGTTTGGCTGTGGAGGAGTCTGCTCTCTCCTATACTTTGGAGTGTTCCCAGAAGAGGGGTACTCAAATCTTTCATTCTGCTTCCAACTTTTGGGAAACATTAGCGCTGACATCATTTAGGAACAGGATCTATTGGAAAACGGCAGTGGATTTTAAATATACAGAGAAACAAAAGTGCTGCAACACACACTGTTTCTGAGAGGGCTGGAATCACCTGGAATTGGTTTGGCCCAGGTCTAACTGCTCACGTGAGAACACAGAGTTTGCAATGAGATCAAACACTAGCTCCAAACCTTTTCATTATATGATCATGTACAAGTTATTTAATGTTTCCAAGCCTCATTTCCCCATCAATAAAACAGGCATACTAAAAGCATGCATATACCTTGTGGGGTTGCTGTGAAGATGAAATGATATCCACCATTAAGGACTGTTCCCTAGAATAATTATCCTCATTATCATTACATCCTCAGAGTCTCTCATACACAAATTAAACATTTCAATGGAGTGCAGCGGAGGACAGACTTTTAAAAATAAAATCTCTTTTTCCTCTATCAATTCGATAGTGAATATAAATATTTTCTGAGTCGAATTAACTCACTCTGTATCCTAAAATTATGTTAACATTCTGGGAAACACTGCCTACTCAATTTTCTAGAGTTAGAATTCACTGCACGAGTGTAATAAACTCTCTTGGTAGCATGCCTCAGTGAAAAGAAAAGTAAATATGGCCATAAGAAACCTGGATTTTATCCAACGACCATGTCACTGACAGCTGAATGATCTCACTGTAGTCACATAACCCTTTAAGAACTTTGTTTTCCCTAAATATTAAATTTACTCCCAAGGCATAACTCCCTAATCAAAGGATTTTTAAAAAAAGACAATTTCCACTTAGACAGTTGTGAGATTGTTCATATCTCTAATGAAAACATAGATGTCAGAGGGGAAGCATAGTTTTATTATAGAAGTTTATGAACTTTTAGGATATGAATTTTTATGAGCTTTAAAAACTAAACACTCCAAAGTCAGTGTCTTCAAGCCAGTTCTGACTTATAGCGGCCTTGTAGAATAGCATAAAACAGGTTCTTTGAGTTTCTGAGTCTGTAAGTCTTCTTTTTTTAAAATGGGTTTATTGGCATATACCTCATATGACATAATTTGATCACTCCTTCATCTTAAGAAGATTTGTGGAAGAAAAAAAAAGATTTGTACAAGGCTGTAAATCTTTAAGGTTGCAGATTTAAGGTCCTCTTTCTCCTGCTGGAGCAGCTGGTGGATTTGAACTGCTAACCTTTCTGTTATGAGCCTAACAAGTAAAGCCACCAAGGCCCACCCGTATGAGCTCAGGCCTATTAAATTGGAGGGAGGTGACCGAGCTAAACGCCTCTCCTAAGTGGAAATGTCTAGGTGTCAGGCGGTAATCTAAAATCGATGTTGACATCAGTGCTGGGACAGAAAATGTCAATGTTGGAACTACTCAGACAAGATACCTGAACAAGTGACATTTTTAGAACAAGTGACATAATAGATTTGAAAAGAACTAAGTGGCCAACAACTACTTTTTGAGAAAGAGAGAGCACAGGAGACTCAGGGGTACAGAGTCATAGGACTTTGTGGTCAAGCAGTAGTGGTTGAATCTGCAAATGAGAACTGAAATGATTAAATGTGATTTTTGCTAAAATAGCATGACCTAAAGAACCTTGGGAAAAGCCACCAATTCATAATTCTTGGCATCAAGGGGATTCTAAACTGATGAGAAAACAGCATGAAAAAGCTAGAGATAAAATTTCAGTTGTAGCAGCAAACCTTTATCTGATTTACAATAGAAATGTTTTGCTTTCTTTTTAAATAAGCAGGTCATAGGATTTAACCCTTCAGACATTTGTTTTACAGCTTTCCAGAGTGCTGTTTTATCAATGGAGCAGACATGGGAACCATCAGACAAGTTGAATGATGAGGAATTAGAAAGAAACCCTGTGAGTGCAGACGTGAAGAGAAGGAAAGTCCTGGCGTTGTAGTCTGAGGAATAAAGGATGGTAAGTGCCACACACACTGTATGAAGACAGAGGAAGAGAGCCCATCTCGAGGGATTCTGTCAGGTAATGAACGTCTCAGGCAACGTGGAAACAAAGAGATAGGCTTTGAAGTATTACCTATGTGGAAATTATTCTTTAAATATGTGCTTATTTAACAGAATAGTTCATTGAAAGAAAACTCTGTCAAAGCAACTTTTTCTCTATTTAGAACGCATCGTTATGGTTTTAAATAAGAAAAGGCTATCACTAGAATCACTTGCAAGTGTTTTGATGAGTTCTACTGATCTTCAGAGAAACGCGGTTTGTTAAGCAGCCATCTCTGTTCAGGCTGCTAGCTTCAGAAAATTTCAATTGTGGAACACACCCCACCAAGCAAAGTAAGTGAAAGTCCTTCTAATGTCTTATTTCTTTTCAAGATTGCCAGGACACAAACACACATGCTTAATGTAGCATTGTTCACAACAGCCAAAAGGAAAAAGTAGCTCAAGCATTCAACAACAGAAAAATGGACAAACAAAATGTAATATATAGAATATTACTCTGCCATAAGGAGAAGTGAAGTTCTGGTACACGCCACCACATGATGAACTCTGAAAAGATGTTGAGTGACGTAAATCAATTACAGTAACATAAAGCACACAAAACAGGTAACAACACGTCGATCGTAGTTCAGTAGTAGTTACCAGGGTCAGAAGGAACAAGAAGTGGAGAGAGTTATTGCTAGTCTAGTTGCTGTCTATGGGCTTGGAGAGTTTGACAAAGGGCACTTATATGAGTGGTTACACACCATCGTTAATGTAATGGATCTAATCGACTTATCTAAGAAAAAACCTCACTGCCATTGATTCCGTGCTAACTCCTAGTGACCCTCCAGGACAAGGTAAAATTGTCCCTGTGAGTTTCCAAGACTTCAACTCTTTATGGGAATAGAAAGTCCACTCTTTCTCTGTGGGAAGGGCTGGTGGCTCTAAATTGCTGATATGTGAAAAATGTTCAAGTGGCAAATGTAGTGCTAGCGATGTTTCTGATAGCAAAATTTTAGAAATGCCAATTCCAAGAATTCATCCTAGATCTACTCAATCTCTGTGGATGAATTTTTGAAAATTTACCATTTAATAGGCTCCAAATGATTCTTATGAAAACTAAAATTTGGAATTGGATTCCAAAATATTCCATCACCCCAGTGAATGGTGGCCTATAGCTACCATGTATTATAATTTTAATGTCCTTCTTGATATAGATATATATATAGCTTGATTCTTTCAGTGTCAGTGAATATTATTGAAAATGTTGCCTTATTGCCAACCCCCATTGTAGAAACATTGTCCATAATATTGTCCAGAAATATTGTAAAATACTATAGTATTTTAGAATACTATAAAAGTCAATAATTCATGTATTGTCGATAATATTGTCCAGAAATATTGTAAAATATTATAGTATTTTAGAATACTATAAAAGTCAATAAATCATGTATTGTGGTTCATAGTAAGCTTATACTTGTATAATCTCTTGTTCTTAACTGTGTCTTAAATTCTACACCACTGGCTAACTTAATGATGCTAAAAAAAACATTTGCCTTATGCCTCGGTAGGGTGATTTATGATGTTTTCTAACATAAAATGGCTATGATGTTTCTAAGGTGAAGCAGAGACACCCATAAACTGTTAATATATGAATGGATCTTGGGCTTTCACTTAACTCCACCCCCAATCAAAATAATTAATTCTTATGACATTGCTGCTTGATACTCACCCTCCTGAAAGGTCCACTGAAAATATGGGTGTTATAGGACAGTAAAGAAGAGAAATTAAATGGCACCTGCCTATCAGAAAAATAGAGTGTCTGGGGCTTTAAAGACTTGCTTCAAAACAAGCTGCTCTCTAAGTGAGGTGTAACCTAAGTCTAGCTAGAAGAAACACACGATTCTGAGTGACCCGAGGATTGCAAGTAATATAATTCAGAGGGAATGGTATCAGAGATTAAGTTGTGAATGCCTGGTTTACAGAAGGATATGAATGAAAATGGAAGCCCCAAATCCATTTTTAGGGTCTATGCCTGGATGAAGCCTCTGTTGACTCCCTTCTCAACAGTTGGAGATATAAGTAGCCTTGCTATCAGATAGTATTGTAGGGACAATTATGGTAGATATAGCTAAGTTAACGCTAGCATCTTTTGACCTATTAAAAGTTGTATCAATTAAAAAATTAAGGGGAAATGCACCTGGATTAAACAGAATATATTGAAAACTAAAATAACTTTAATATGTGTCAAAAGGGAGATCGAATAACGAGGTGTTAAATTTTAATCTAACTACCTCTGCCAAAATCTACTTTCTAATGCATTCTGCATGATAGCAAGGCTATTCACGTTCTGGTCTGTGGTCGGAGGGAATTTATTGTAGGCTTAATCCATGTGTGAACACTGAAAATGGATTTTGGACTCCCACTCTCTCCATGGGCCAGGGATGTGTCATCCATTGTTCCAGGTATTAAAACACAGTAAGCTATTTAATCCTTGTCACAACTCCATGAGGTGGTTGATAACATTATCCCTTCCCTTTAACAAGGATAGGCAGAAAGATGGTGCTTTCTACTTTAAGAAGAGTGAGTCTCAGACAATTGCAATCCAAGAATTGTTTATCCAGAAAAGCTCCCCATCACATTTTAAGAATAAATGAAAGATTTCTCAAATAAGGAAACATTTAGAGAATCCGTAAAAACAAAAACAGCATAACAAAAAATACTTTATAGTTCTCTATGAGCAGAAAACCAACAATTGCAGCACACAAACATAAGACCACCACAAGGTTTAACACCACCCAGAAACTAACACAGTGAAAACTGTACCCCAAACATTACTGATCCAAAGAAGAAATGAATACAAAAATAAACCATACACACACACACATAGTACAATGACAGCTACTAATCTACATTTAGATTTAATTGCAGTGAATGTGACTGGTTTAAATGCACCTATAAGAAGACAAAGAGTAGCAGACTGGTTTTAGACCATAAAATCCATCAATCTGCTGCCTTCAAGAGACACATCTCAAACTCACAGACAAAAATAAACTGGGAGGCAAAGATTGGTGAAAACTTACCAAGCTAATAACAATTTAAAAAACAGTAGGGGTGATTGTAGCTGGAGCATGGCTGAAACTTGGATACATATCAAGACTTTAAGGATACACATTCAGGTCAGCGTGGTCTGCACACTGAACACTGGATCTCCACTTGCAAAAGAATGGAACAAGACCCATATCTCACTCCACGCACACAAAAAAAACTGAAGGTGAATGAAACACCTAAATGTAAACCTCAAAGGTCTCAGGATCATCAATGAGAAAATGGGGAGAAAGCTAGGCTTCCTAGAGAATACAAGAGCTATCAGAAATAATAAAGGGCTTGTGGGTGATAAGATAGATGAGTGGGACCTATTAAAAAATAAAACACTTGTGTTCATAACAAGACTTTATTAAAAGAGTAAAAGGAGACTCCACAGATTGGGAAATGGTATTTTATAACAAACATAGGACTAACTACTAAGAGGTAGAGAATTTTACAAGCTTGCAACAAGAAAAAAACTAATAACACTCTGAAAATCTGGGAAAGACCTGACCAGATGATTCACAAAGGATGACACTCAAATGGCTAAAAAACACATGAGGAAATGGCTCCCAGTCATTAGCCATTCAGGAAATGTAAGTCAAAACAACAGTGAGACACTATCTAATATCCATTCCTGTAGGCCAACGACAGATCAGTGAAGAGAGAAGGAAATTATCCGGACTATCTTGAAGCTCAGAAGTGTCACTGTGAAATTTGTGCCTTGCATTCTGACTGACCAGGAAGAAGAGTGTTAAGTGGAAACATGTTGTGCTTTAAAAGAACAGCTCCAAAGCAACCTGGGTTTTCCCCCCAAGGTCATTACTGCTGAGGAGACATGATTCTATTCTTACAACCCCAAAAGCAAACATCAATCAAGTCAGTGAAAGATTCCATCATCACCTCTCCCTAAAGCAGCTTGCCAAGTGAAATCAAAATCAAGACAATACCCATTTGTTTTTGTTTTTTTTTTATATATGAAGAGAATAGTGCATGTGGAGTTCATTCCATCAGGTCAGATTGTTATTCAAGCTTTCTATTTAGAGATTCTGAAACCATTGCATACCAGTGTTCAACAAAAAAGGCCTGGTTTGTAGCAGAACAGGAGACTGGATCTGCTACTATGACAACGCACCTACTCACCAGTGCGCCCGTTTTGGACAAAAAACCAGCATGCCTCTCTTGCCCTGGGCTCCTGTCTCACCTGACATCATCCACGTGACTTTTTTTTTCGTTTCCACAAATGAAGATGGACATGAAAGGACAGTGACGTGATGGTAGACTAGGTGAAGAAAAGAGCGAAGAGGTGCTGTCAACAGATGATTCAGAAAAATGTTTCCAAGAATAGAATTGCAGATTTGGAAAATGTGTTACGTATAGTAGAGAGTACTTGGAGGTGATAAGGTTATTTTGTAAAAAATTTAAATACAGAGCTTTTAAGAAAAAAATCGATTTTATTTTGGGTACCCCCCCTCTCTGCCCAGTAATGGAATTTCTGGGTCATATGGTAGTTCAATGCCCGTACTTTTTAGGTATCACCATAAAACTCATCCCCCATAGTGACTAGATGTACTTACAAGTTCACCAGCAATGGATAAGAGTTCATATCTCACCACACCATCTCCAACATTAGCTGTTCATGTTTTTTTCTTAATCATGTATTTTATCATGTATCAAGGGGTCATGAAGGGGGCAGGGAGGGAGAAAAGAGGAGCTGATACAAGAACACAAATGGAAAGTAAATGTCTAGAAAGAAATAATGGCAACATATGTACAAATATGCTTGATGCAATTGATGTATAGCTTGTTATAAGAGTAGTAAGAGCTCCCAATAAAATGGTCTCTTAATAATTATAAAATAATAATAATAATAAGCTTGGGTACATACACATAATGGAATACTACCATTTCCTAAAAAAACAGTGATGATACCATGAGCATCTTAACTCATGGAGGGATCTGGAAAACATTAAAATGAGTGAAGTTAGTCACGCACTAAGGACCAAATACTCTATGCGTCTACTACGGTAAGAATAAGCAGCAGAATGGGCACAAGCTCATGCTTGCAGGTCATTCTGTCTTCTGGCTGGGGACCAGACATACCACTGCCAGTTGACCACACACCATTTGCTCCACCTAAGTATGGTGTCGGTCATTTGGCTGGAGGGCATCTCATGACAGCGGGGGATCGAATAGTCACGGGTGGGGTGGGGTGGGATGCGGGGGGTAAGAGGGATAGTCTTTGCTGAGTGGCAGCCATGTGAATCTGGGGTGAGGTCCCCTAGAGGCGGCCCTGTCACAAGGATGACGCTCACCGCTGATAGGGGCAGCGCAGGAGAGGGGAGAAGAAGTGATCATGTTTGGGGGTAAATAGGTGCATGTCTGTTGAGGGGAAGCGAGGGCTGACTACCCAGGTAAGGGGTGGGGGGAGTGACCGAGGATGCTTTTGAGGACTTTAGGTGGGGGATATCTTTGGCAGATGGGTAACATTGAAGTAGGGACACCTGGAGATACTCTGGAGTCCCAGGCCAGGTGTCATAGGATGCTGGGACACTGGATCCTGGATTGTTGAGGTCCATGGCACGCTCCAAAGGCTGCATTGGTAAGACCCCATGCGGGAACTCCACGAGGTGAACTGGACTCTACCTCAGACACACTTGTAACCTAGGGACTTAAGCCAGAAAACACATGGAGTCTTAGGGAACAGAAGACAGCTGTACCAAACATGGTGCGCTGTTCATTGGCAAACAATCAAGGTCTTGCTACGTCGACACCTATATTAAGATATACATTTTTCTGGCAACCCTGTAGCAGTCATTCTGTTATATGTTGCTTGTGCTTGTTCATATTAAGTTGTATCTCAGATGTGCATCGCCATTGGGGGGGGGGGGGAGAGTGGGTCACCTTCTTGACATTGTTATTGGTTTCTTGTTGGGTTTTTTTTGGGTAAATGAAACCCAGGGATATTGAGTGAATAGGGAAAGCAAATAGAACAAGGGTTTCAGGGAATGGGTGGAGATAGAAGTGGGGGGGAGATAAAAGGAAATAATGTCAAAGATTGCAGGAAAGAAAAACATGTTTGGAGACTGATTGTGGAAGCAAATGTACAATTCTGTTCGGTGTGATTGATGTATGGAATGATATGACAAATGTATGAACTCCGAAGTTACAGCAAATTTTTTAAAAAGCACAAATCCAGGAATGGATTGGGACTTGCACTAAATCTGAGTTCCAACTGAAGAACAATCAGTTCTAACATCATGCCTCTGCTCAACACTTGCCTTCAGGAAGGAAACACAGAAGATATGATATACGATAGCAAAATTATAGTATACGAAAGATGAAGCATGTAGATGATGCCCAGCTATCAGATTAAAATATCATGTGGTATCTTAAAAGGCTTGTCCCCCAAAAAAGCAGTCGTCTAATTGAGTTGTCAACTAAGTCCACATTGAAGAAGCACACCACCAACATCATCACCTAAGGACCAGAATCCATATAATCTGAAGCTGAAGTAGGGTTCCATTAGAGCCTACATTGTAAGCCTACTGGACCTGATCAAGTTTTCAAAATTTTCTGTATTTTTGGTTAGTATTGTTTTGTTTTGGTTCATTTATATTAAAGTATATATCAGAGGTGCTATGTCAATGGAGGTCATCCTTTTGAAGCTGTGTTATATGATTTTTCCATTCCATTTTCGAATCTTGGCTATATGAAACCCAGGGTTAATGAACCGACAGGAAGAACAAGTGGAATAAGGAGTTTCAGGGTAAGGAGGTACAGCAGTGGGTGGGGGGAGAGAAACAATGTCAAGGAGTGCATGTAGAAAAGAATGTTTGAAAATGGATCATGGTAGCAATTGTATAATTCTATTTCACGTGATTGAAATATGGAAGGATACTATATATGTATTAAATTCCAACTAATATTAAACATAGAATAAAATAAGAGTCTCAGAAATCCAAAGGTGCAATTCTGCCTTGTTCCTATAGGGTCCCTGTAAGTTGGCTTGATGGCAGAGGGCAGTGGGTTTACAGATGGCAAAGCAGAGGCAAGAACTTGCCCAAGATCACACAGCAGAGCCAGGTCACTAACCCTGTATTATCTATCACCGAAGGAACCTAGTGACGTAGTTGGTTACCTGCTGGGCTACCAATTGCAAGATCAGTAGTTTGAACCCCCTGGCCACTCCTCAGTAGAAAGACGATTCCCATAAAGATTTACAGCCTAGCTGAATCCTGGTGGCACAGTGGTTGTATGCAGGACTGCGGCCTACAGGGTTGACAGTTCAAATCCAGCAACAGCTCTCCAAGATTTATAGCCTCAGAAACTTTAGAGAGCCTACCCTCCCCTATGGGTTGGAATCAATCTTTGGGCAGTAGGCTTGTTTTAGTGTTTATCTGTGTGCTACTTGGAGTAAAGATAACCCAAAATATGTGTTGTGTGACCACATTGTTAATGCTGTTTGTTGTGTGTCATGGAGTCAGTTTGTGCTTGTGGAAACCCTCTGTACAACAGAACGAATCACATCCTTGCCATTGTTGTTGTTATGTTCAAGCTTAATGCTGCAGACATCTCGCCAAGAGTCTTCTGTTTTACTGACCCTCTACCAAGCATGATGTCCTTTTCCAGGGAGGTTTCACCTGGTAACATGTCAAAGTTCATGAGGTGAAGTATCATCATCCTTGCTTCTAAGGCGCATTGTGGCTGTGCTTCCTCCAAGAAAGACTTGTTCATTCTTCTGGTAGTCCATAGTTGTGTTAGAGCAGGTTGACTAGAGACACAAATGCAGAGATGAGTAAGAGAGAGTTTTCTATCAAAGAGCAATTGTACATTGAGAAAACATTACAGCCCATTTCAGGTCAAGACCATAAGTCTGATATCAGCCCATAAGTCCAATACCAGCCCATAATCCCTCTTCAGATTCACACAGTCACATGAAATGATGCAAAATGCAGGATGATCACCAGCCAGTGGGTGCAAAGTCTTGTTGCTCCCGTGGCAATGGAAGCAACTTCAGACCTGACATGGGTCTCCGCACGACTTCCCCAGATATCCCAGTGTGACTTTTCATGAGTTGTGGACAACAGGAATGTGAAGCCGAGAGAGAGTATAACCCACCAACAGCAGGGAAAAGAGGAAGTTCCCAGAATTCTCATGAGAAGACCACTCTCACAAGGAGGCATCATCAGGCTGTAACCTGTTTGAGATGCTCGATTCCACCTCTACACTTGTTGATCAAGTTGACATGAAATTATGTAGCTGCCACACTAGCACTTTCAATGTTCTTCACCCGCACCATAAGTCAACTGCCTCAAGGCTTCAAAGACCTCCCTTATTTCTTGGCCAGCTTTCAATGTGCATATGAAGAAGTCTTGAACTGGTGGCACTGTTGGGTGAGCCATGGGACGCAAAGCTCAAGGTTGGATGCTCAAACCTATTAGGCACTTCATGAGTGCAAGATGAGGCTGGAGGTTCCTGTAAAGATTTACAGCCTTGAAAGCATAAAGTCAATAGGAACCAGAACTAACTTAATGAAAGCTGTTGTGGTTGGTTAGTTAATGTGCTTTTGTAGCAGACTTGCCCCTTGCAAAGCATCATTTAATATAGGCATATATGTGTTAAAATATGTAGTTTGTAAATATATTTTAAAATAGAAGAACTTTCTTTAAAAAGGTTAAAAGAAGTGAGGGTGGGGAGACATTAGAACTAGATGTCCAAATTGAAAACAGTGCTACATGACTGAGTGAAATTATGCATGGTTTCCGTTTTCCTACTTTTCCTGGCCTGTAAACTCTTCTTTATCTTCCTTTTAGTAAGGTGATGGCAGGTGGTAGAGACTATACTGGAATATAGTTCTTGACTAGGAGAAAAAGAAAAAAATGATATGTGAATAACCCTTGCATGTAAACATGTTTTCATGTAATGTGCTGTTTTTACAAGAGGGAATTTAAAAAAAATCATTTTATTGGGGGCTCATACAACTCCTATCACAATCCATCCATCCATCCATCCATTGTGTCAAGCACATGTGTATATTTGTTGCCATCATCATTCTCAAAGCATTTGCTTTCTACTTGAGCCCTTGGTAACAGCTCCTCATTTTCCCCTTTGTCCCCACTCCCCCTCCCTCATGTATGCTCGATCATTTATACATTATTATTGCTACTATGTCATATCTTACACTGTCCAATGTCTCTCTTTACACACTTTTCTGTTGTTTGTCCCCCAGGGAGGACATTATATGTAGATCATTATAATTGGTTCCCCCTTTCTTCCCCATCTTCCTCCCACCCTCCTGGTATTGCCACTCTCACCACTCATCCTGAAGGGATCATTCGACCTGGATTCCCTGTGCCTCTAGTTCCTGTCTGTACCAGTGTACATCCTCTGGTCCAGCTGGATTTTTAAGGTGGAATTGGGATCATGATAGTGGTGGGTGGTGGTGGTGGCGGCTGGTAGCATTTAAGAACTAGAAGAAAGTTGTAAGCTCCATCGTTGCTACACTGCACCCTAACAGACTTGTCTCCTCCCCACGACCCGTATGTAAGGGGATGCCCAGTTGACCACAGATGGGTGTTCCGCCCCCATTTTGCACTCCTCCTTCATTCACAATGATATGATTTTTTTTGTTCTTTGATGCCTGATACCTGACTCCTTCGACAACTTGTGGTCACACATGCTGGTGTGGTTCTTCCATGCGGGTTCCATTGCTTCTGAGCCAGATGACTTCTTGCTTATTCTCAAACCTTTAAGTCCCCAGACACTGTATCTTTTGATAGCCAGGCACCATCAGCTTTCTTCACCACATTTGCTTATGCACACATTTGTCTTCAGTGATCATGTTGGGGAGGCAAGCATTGTGAAATGTCAATTTAATAGAACAAAATGTTCTTGCAGGGCTGAGCCCTGGAGGTTTTGCGTGGGACTGCGGCCCACTGGGTTGGAGGTTCAAATCCAGCAGCGAGGCTGGGCCTCCTACTCCCACCACCAGCAGGCAGTGATGCCCAAAAAACAAAAAAAAAACAAAAAACAAAGTGTTCTTGCATTTAGGGAGTACCTGAGTGGAGGCCCAAGGTCCATCTGCTACACCAATACTAAACCTATAAATATGCACATGTAGATCTATTTCCCCATCATCGTGTTAAATATATTTACAAATATACATGCCTGTGCTTAGAACTCTATAAATGCCCTAAACCTCCTAGTTCTTTCCTCTATTTCCCCCTACATTCCTCTTGTCCCACCATCACGCTCAGCCTTCATTTGAGTTTCAGTGATTTCTCTTAGTTATGTTGCCCTTGATCAAGCCCAACCAGGCCTCTCACACCCTCCTCGCCATGGTTTTTCAAATCAGTTGTTGTTTCCTTGGTTGGTTAATACCACCTCCCCCTTTCCAATGCCCCCCCTAGAACCATCTGTTCTATTGTTTTCTCCCCCAGACTGTTCATCCAGCCTATCTTATCTAGATAGACCTGAAGAGATAATAATATGCAGGGAAAAAAACAAGACATAGCAAAACAAAGGGAATAAACGAAATGAAAAATGGTAACAACAACAACAACAAAAACATTAACAAAAGAAAAAGAAAAGAAAAACCTGTAAATAGGGTGCCATGCCCTGGCCCCAAAATCTATCCTTGGCATTCCCTCAGGAGCTTCCTGCTCTATGCCTCTGATACCGTGCCTCCTGTGTTGTTCCCCGTCGGGCCATGGGTCAGTGAGGGATGTCATGACTCATAGTGGCGCCAGTCATATGGTCCTCTCTGTGCATTGGTTGCACCTGAGCAGGGATATTCTCCTCAAGGTTTGGTGATACAGGAAGTGCTCCCCTCTCTCTTCCTCACCCTTCAGTTGCTCCCATGTGTTCTCATCAGACATGTCCCTCTCTCCAGCTTCAGTGCTGTCCTCTAAAGTAAATTCTTCTGTGGGGAGTGGTGGCTGTCCATGTAGTTGGTATTGAGGCCGGACCCACAAGAGAGAATTTTAAAGACGCCAATGAAATTATTATCAGAAAGGAAAAAACAAACTATTATATTTCCACTTATCTTTTGTCATACTAATCTAATGTGCTTCTAGCTCACTGGTCTTTTCTGGCATCTTGTTCATGAGTCTGGCTTTTGCTTTCAAACTTTTTTCTAAATTAGAAAATTATCAACTTTTCATTTCTAAGTAAATAATGCTATTTGACTCAGCGGTAAGCCCAGCAATGATGAGTTTATTTCATTGTTATCACTGAGAGAAGGCGATTTTGTGCTGATAAAACAATCAGCTGTGATGAAGTCAAAGGTGACCACTTTTACAAGGACTTCAAGTTTTATGTCACACCTGCTCTGGGCAGAGTTAATGTTGGGTTTAGAGAGAGTGAACTGGAGTCCTTCCAGAATGTATTTTGCTTTCATATAAAATACTGCAATCGATGATGGGTTCACAGCCACCCCGTAGAATTAACCCATAGGGTTTTCATGGCCATAAATCTTTGTGGGAGGCAACTGCCACCTCTGTCTTGCAGGGCAGTTGGAGGGTTTGAACCGCCTGCCATTTGGAGTATAAAGGACCAGAAACATATAAAATCTCACCGTCATCTAGTCAATGCCAAGTCTTAGCGACCCTGTAGGACAGGGTACAGCTGCCGCTGTGAGTTCGTCAGACTGGAACTGTTTCCTGGAGCGGAGAGTTCGGGAGAAAACCTCGTCTTTCTCCCATAAGGAGCTGCTGGCGCTTTCACAGTTTCCAGCTTCTGGCCAGGAAGGGGCGGTGCACCTAGGTGGGCCTTACGCCTGGATTGCCCGTCTGGGCCAGGTGGATTCAATGCAGCCAGTGGGGTTGACCAGGATCATCGACCACGCCTCCCAGCGGAGAACCTGAAAATCAGAAATCGCAGCTTTGTTGGCCCTTCTGTCTCGAGCTGCCCCTCAGATGTCATGCAACCAGCAACCCTGGCCTCAGCACTCCGCTTGTGGGTGCGAAGTGCCCCGGGGTGCCTGTGTAGACCTGAAGCTTCTTTTACCCTTCATAAACTTCACTGGCTCACAAACCGTTTTCACTGTGAATTCTTTCTTGCGTGGAGCCAAAGATCGAGGTATGTCTCTTCCCCAAGAGAGCTCTAATATAATCACCGCACCAGCGAGGTTCCCTATAGGTAGGGATCCTTTTCTTCATAAATTTCACTATTCTTCAAAAGTAATTCGGTAGAATAAGGTGGTCTATTGGCTCCCTGCAGATTTGAATTCTAAATTTTTGTATGTTTTGCTGACAACTTATTTTAATTGACCACACAGTTTCTAAACCTCCGAGTGCTAAACCCACTCAAAACTAAGTGACGAATTTTATCAGTTTAAAAAATAATCCAAGTAAATAAGCATTCAAAATAGATTTGGAATAATCATCAGAAAACAAAAGAAAACACTGTCAATTCTTAGGATACTTCAGACAACTGTTTACAGAATCAAAAACTTCCAGTTAACAGAATCAAAAAATTAATTTAAGCCATAATTGCTTATTTGCAAACATAAAAATGCTGTCATTTGATATAAAACCAGTTTACCTAATTACATGAAACACAATTTACTTATCCAAAAGTAGCACAAAGAGAATAAATAACCAAGACCAAAAAATGCTTTTTCCTCCAAAAAAAAGCTTTTGTGGAATTGACAGTTTTTTATCAGAACAGTAAAGATTAATTCTCTTTTTAATATTTTTTCTGAAATTTAGTGTATCACTATATGTTTTCTACTATGACATTTAAGATTATTTTACTGCTTATTTTATATTAAATTTATAAATCAACTTTACTTTTAAACATAGAAAATAATTTATGGGGTAAATAACAAACTGCCCGACACATAATCAACTCAGAATAAATGTTAGTTTATAGTTCGTATAATTTAGATGGTAATGTTTAAAAACACACATGCAATTACATTCACAAAAATATTCAGCACAATTTACAATAAGCCATCAATCTTTGAAAAGTCTTTCAGGTGATTGTATTCAGATCAAAGTCTCCAGCATTTGCATAGAGTCAAAGTGAAGTAATAACTGCACACATTCCCAAAGTGCTCAGTGGATAGATAACTTACCTTCATTTTCAGAATGGGATCAGAATCGAAAGTAAGGACACCACTTATACCTGAGTCATCGTTGTGTTTTACCGGGCAGGGAGCTCAGACTACATTTAGTCGATGCATGAGATGAAACATATTGATGGAATATATTCTATGTTGACCTTTTCTTGTACAATGACTTTGGGTTTATAGACCCACCTTATTCCAAACTTCTGATCTGTCCATAAATTCCTTTTTACACTATATTGACTTGCCATTAAAAAAAGAAATGTTCCCAACATAAAAATAAACTTTAAGAAGAGAAAGAAATGTTCCTTCTTAGCAGTACCTCAGCCTCAAACCAGGTACCCACTGCTGCTGAGTCCATTCTGACTTAGGGAGAACCATATGTGTCCAAGAAGAACAGTCCTCCATGAAAGCTAAAAGCTGATTAAAAAAAGAAAAAGAAGGATCATGAGGTCTTTCTTTCCAAGCATGTCTGGGTGAACTAGAACACACAACCTTTTGGTTCAGATTGAGTCATGGTGACTGTTTGTACCACCCGGGGCCTCCATCTAAGTATATGCACAAAGCTTGAGGTCTCATTGAGTTAATTTCAAGTCATAGCAACCCTATGAGAATTTCTAAGACAAAGTATTCCCAGGAACAGATAGACTCATCTTTCTCCCAAATCTAAGCATAGCTTATCAAAATAATTGAGGGAAGTTTGATTCACCTGTTTTAATTAGATTCAAGGGGACCTGGTGGCATAGGGGGTTACAAAATGAGCAGCTGACTGTAAGGTCAGCAGTTTGAAACCACCCGCTATTCCTTGGGAGACCGGTGTGACTTTCTACTCCCCTAAAGAGTTCAGAGTCTCTGAATCCCAAAGGGTCCATTCTAATCTGTTTTTATAGGATCACTATAGGATACCATAGATTTAATAGTAGTGAGTTTGGGGTTGTTTTTTTTTAACCATAATGAACAAGCTTGTAAATCAGGCATTCCTGAATTTTACTCTGGAAAGGAAGAAAAGTTAAAGTTATTTATATTTAAATTGCTCTACAAATGCGCTGGTAATGCAACAGCCTCAATTCATGCTCTGGTGTAAAATGCTTCTGGGTTAAACTTTACCATTTTACTGAGTAGATTGTGGAAATACTTTTTTGGTTTGTTTTTTAAATGATTTTATTGGGGGCTCATACAACTCTTATCACGATCAATACATACATCAATTGTATGCAGACCACATTAGCTATCGACTACAAAATCAGCCACTGGAAAAAAATCTATATAACCCAGTACTATTCTGACACTCGTGAGTTTGCCATGAGTCAGATTCAACTGGATTGACCTTTCCCCCCTAAGACATAGGCAATGGGTTTACGATCTGAGCACAGTTATTCCCAGCTCAGGCATGTGATGCCTATCTTGGACGCCAACATGGACATGCAACACCATGATCCTGATGAACCTCACGTCTCCCAAGGGATCAGTATTACTTGTTGGGCAGTTGCAATTCAGATAAAGCCCAACCAACACACCAAACTGCCTATCCTCTTAGATTCTGATTCTTCAGGTCTGGGAAGAGATGAGGCAGGTAGGATTTTAAACTTTGATCAACTTTTCATTCATCAATTTGACAACTCTTAATTCATCATTAGGAACCACTGCATTCTGCATTGGGTATAGGAATATTGAAGGGCTCTTGTATAAGTGTATTAGTAGTATGTGAAATTTTCATGGAAAATTTCAAGCAATATAGAAATATGCAGGGAAAAGCACAGAAAGGGATGGAGGGATGGTTTTGCTGATATGTTCTGTCCTGGTTCAGAAAACTTGGGGACACAGTCTTCTATCAATTAACCTATAAAGCTATTGCAATTCAGACATCATGTTTATTTTTAAAAGTGGCGTGGCACTTCTGCTATATATAAAGACTTATCTATATAAAGGCAGTGAAACCACTGACAGAGGACTTTGTATCTTTGTACACTTATTCCCCGCACTTATCTACATTATCTCCCATTTTCAAAACTCAAGCTTGTTGTACAACTTCAAGACGAAGGTTGTGGCATCTGCCATGTGACAGAGTAGGTTTGATCATCTTGTTCAGTCATTCAGCAGGAACCTTTTCTGTTTGCAGCTCTACTTTCCCCCCCCCCCCACCACCACCGTGGAGTGCCTGATTGGGTTGGCTGAAAGCAACTCATTTCCCCCCTCTGAGTTCTACAAGATAGGGGTCCTGCAGTTTTCCCTGCTAAAACCATCGTCTTCATTCTTTCTTATGGAACTTATGTTCCTCCCCCTGCTGTGGGACTGAGGATAGAGAGAACACTTTGACAGAAAAAGAAACTCACCCAGAGACTCCGAATATACTTGAACTCAACTGAGGCAGCAGCCTAGCAGTCTATTTTCCTGGCTAGGTTCCCAAGTTACCATGAGCAGAGGACTGAGGCCCGGCATGCAGCTTAGAGATGGATGTGATTAGAGTCAGTTTAGGTTAGTGAGTGACTTTGACCTCCAATAATCCATCCACTATACTCTGAAGAAAGTCCTTTGGTACAATGTTACAGTATCTGCCTCAAATAACAGCATCAAATCAACAAAATAGATAAACCAACAAATCTCCTTGACTCTTTCTAAGCAGGAAAGTGTAAGTATCTTTAAAATAAGAACAAAAAATGGAGTAAAGGGGGAGAATCTATGCTCTAAGGAGAGTCTGAAAATGGGCAAGATCTCTTTCAGATGCCCCTCTAGACCAACGCTCCCCACCTGCTGTGGGCCCTTTGAGAGTCCCCTGTGAAGGCTGACTCAATGTTGTCAGACCTTGGCGTCCATTAGCAGAAGATCAAGGCATTTCATCCCCCTCTGGTTGCACGTGCCCAGGTTTGCAAACTGCACCCATAAACCAGAGGACACAGCACCAGCAATGTGACTCTCTCCATTGCTTCCCCTGACTGCTCTCCACTTGTTCCCTTTCATCCTTCCCAGCATTCAGCCTTCCACTCTTCTTGGTAGATGCCTTTGTAGCCCATCCCTTATATGCTGCAGTATGATAAACTTTTGAGGGTAGGCTTATGGAGTGTTCTTTGCATTACTTCATTTTGTCCTTTCAAAACCCCCCCCCCCCACCAGCACCAAGTTAGGATTATTGTAAGTACTGTGTGAACATTCTCATTTTATCAGCACGCTTGATAGCTTTATGATGTCATTGAGGTATTTTCTGACCATTCCAGAAAATGTGCACAGAAGAAACAATTTTAATAGGGAACATCTCCCCAGGACTTGCTGTGAAGCTGCATATGGATAATGCACAAAATGTCCTGCTGTGCTACTTTTTATTTGATGTGAAAACAAAAGAACATTAATGTAATGACTCAGGAAAAAGGGAAAAGAATGTCTACCTCAGCATAACATTAAAAAACACCCTTTTAAGTCTTCATAAGAGAACAAGACTCAATGGTATAGTTTCCATTCTTCCACAGACTTTATAGTCATGTTTTCATCTAGAAGTCCATGGCAATAACAAGAGACTGTGTAGGACTTGCCACAGATTCAGTGTTCCCTGTTAACCTCTCTAACTGCTTTTCTAGTGAAATAGTCTGCTTCTACAGGGTTGGTAACAGAACATCACATCCCACAGCAGTAAAAGCATATGTTCTGGTGGTCTGAGGGAAAGAGCTTCAAATAACTTTATAACATGTTTGGAACACTTTTCTATTATAAGTGATCTTTCCCACAACTGTTTTTGATACGGAAGGGCTAAGAAATAATTATTTTCTCATCTTACATTTTCCTTTTTATACATTGACAGGAAAACTCAGGTAATTGCCCCCATAAAGATTGACAGAGGAAAATGTTCCCATGATTCCTAGATTAGGTGTATTGCTCTTCCATCATAAAGTTCTAGCACAGGGATGATACAAGGTACACAGCAAGGGCCATCATAAAACCCCACATTGACCTGGTGTATGAGGTAGGCGTTGTCAGGGACAAAATCACTGACACAGGCCTGTAGTGACCTCATACTCCATGGGGCGTGGAGAAGAACTGTTCATCCTGGATACATTCATGGGGCAGACTAACTTCTACAGGGCATCTTCTCACCATTCGTATTTTACTTCTTTTCCTTTGGAAGCTGAGTTGTCATCCTCATGATGAATTAGATAGAACAATTATGAAGAGGAGAAACAAACAAAATAATTTTTTCCAATATCATTTAAGAAAACCCTCTAGCACGTACAAAAATGGAACAGGATTGTGTCTGTAGATACTTCAAGGCTCTAGAGAGCATCGACACAATTAACTGGCTGGAGTCAGGGACTCTGTGGTCTTGGATCGAGGAAGCAGAAGGAAGATCCCAGTAAAGATTTTTTTTTGAGGGTGCGCAGGACAGGTGGGGTAAATTAGAAGTAAAACAACACAAATGCCAGCTTAGTTGAATCATGTCAATTCTCAGGAATATCAGTCTCCAGAATCCTAAAGTCCAAAGAATTACATGGCGCATGGCTTCCACTACCCAGTGCTCTGAAACAGAATCCATTGATTAGAAGATTCTGAATACAGTGGAGCGAAAATGTGAAAAACAGAACCCAAACAACTCAAAATCATACAAATGTACAGACTTACAGGTCAGATAGAGACTAGTGAAATCCCTGAGACTACAACCCTTAGTCAGTCTTCAGGTCAAGGAATGACCTTGGCCCCATGGCTTGGCTTTCAGTCAAATAATTGATGGGGGAGGGGGAGGGGAGAAGTCCTTGTGAGATAATGGTTTCACTTTGGGCTGCCTTCTCAAGGGCCAATAGTTCTAAACTCACCAAATCCCCAGGAAGTAAAATGAGGCTTTCTTCTCTCATAAAGATTTTCTGCCTCAAAAACCTATAGAGGCAGTTTTAATCTATTCACTAGAGCCAAGATGTGTCGAATTCTACTTGAGTGTTGTGAGTTTTGAGATCCACTTTTAAAAATTGGATTATTTTTCTCTTCTGGTTGAGGTGTCAAAGTTTTCTGTAAACTTTAGAGATGGTCACCATCAACACTTTTTTTCTCAGTCTGGTTGTCATCATCAATACTCCCCCCCCCCCCCCCAGGATTTGCCTTCTTTTTTTTCCTTTTAGTTAAATCTTTTGATTTGGGTCTAATTTTTAGAAGCGCCCAGCCATCGAGCTTTTCTTCTAGTGTTTGTCTGTTTCAGTTATATTTTGCAGTGTATATATGCCAAATGTTAGGACTCCTAAATTCGTCCCTATTTCTTCTTTAATGGTCTTTATAGTTTTATGTTTTACATTTAGATTTTTTTATCCATTTTGAATTTGTTTTTTAAAGCAGTGTGAAATTTGGGCCCAATTTTATGTTTCAGCAAATGGGCATCTAGTTTTGCCAGGATCATTTGTTAAAGAAACCTTCTTTTCCCATTTAATGCATTTCAGTTCTTTGTCAAATATCAGCTGTTCATAGGTAGGTGGTCTTACTTCTGAGTTCTCCATTTTGTTCTATTGGGCTGTGTTTAACCTTGTACCACGTCAGGCTGTTTTGACTACCATGGCTGAAAGCAGGACCTATAGGGCTTCCTACTTTTTTCTTCTTTAGTAGTGTTTTGCTTATCTAGACGCTTCTTTGTTTCTATATAGAATTGGTGATTAGTTTTTCCATCTCTGTGGCAATTACATAGTTTTGTATCAAATTGAAAATATAAATGTGCAAGGGTGGAGTCTAGCTTTCAATCAGGTCACAGCCTGAAGGTGTGGGCATGTGGGCATGACCTTCTCATAAGGAGAACTATGGGAAACCCCCAACCTCCTCCCACTCACCTACCACCCGCTGCCTTCCCCTTTCTTTTGATGAGCCACACTAAGCCCTATGATGTGGCCACAGCCATTTGATCCACACAACTCTGTACCCACTGGCCTGTGATCTTCCTGCATTTCTGTATCATTGCATGTGGCTGTGTGAGTTTGAAGAGCGATTTATGGGCTAATATCAGCCTTATGGACTTGATCTGGACTGGGATGGGTTTTTGACCAATATATGATTACTTTTTGTTGTTGTTGTTGTTGTTGTTATTATTAAGTCACTTAATTGGGAGCTCATACATTGCTTATCACAATCCATGCATACATTTATTGTGCCAAACTCTTTCGCATGCCTGCTGCCCTCATTATTCTCAAACCATTTGCTTTTCCACCTGAGCCCTTGACATCAGCTTTTCAGCTTTTCCCCT
This sequence comes from Nesogale talazaci, assembly GCA_004026705.1. Taxonomy (NCBI): domain Eukaryota; kingdom Metazoa; phylum Chordata; class Mammalia; order Afrosoricida; family Tenrecidae; genus Nesogale; species Nesogale talazaci. The sequence goes on along the minus strand of PVJH01006392.1, from coordinate 30,296 downwards.
TCTGGATAATAAAGTTCTCTCACAAATATCTGAGTATCTCTGGATTTGTTTCTCTAGTTAACCTGGCCTAACACAATCTCTTTAGAAAACATTGATGAAGTCTGCAGGTCAATTGGAATAGTTAACATTTTCAAATTGTTAAATCTTCCTACCCATCAACATGGTATATTCTCTTATGCATGTAGATTCCTTGTTTTATAGTTTTCTTTGTATAACTCTTTTGTTTCTTTAGCTAGGCTTGTTCTTAAGCATTTGATTTTGGGGTTGCTACTAGAAATGGTATTGTTTGGTTGATTTTCTTTTCAGAATTCTCTATGTTGTTACACAATATCTGAGTGGACTTTTGGTATATTGATTTTATGCCGTATAATTTTGCCTAATCTTTTAAATAGTTCCAGTAACATTCTTGCTAAGTCTTTGCAATTTTTCTATGTCTAGGGTCATCTCATCTTCAATAGAGAGTTTTGCTTCTTCTTTGCTAATTTGGGTACAATTCAGTTCCCTTTCTTGCCTCATTGTCCTGGCTAAGCTATTCAATAATTATTGAATCAGAGTGGGGATAAAAGGCATCCTTTTCTACCTCCCAAATGCAAGGGAAAGGTTTTCAGCTGCTTCATATTTATACTATTATGGACTGTTTGTTTTGACTATATCTCCTTAATTGTGTTGAAGGACAACCACTTATTTGTCAATTTGGCCCACTCTGGTGGCTTAATCACAGTTGCAGAAGTGGTTAATCCCACTTTTGTTGCCAGATATTACACTGGCAGCTTGTATTGACTCAGGTGACTGGCTACAGCTGGGACACTAGGAAGCCAGCTAGTGGAGCAGACACATATTGACAGATCAGATTGTTATACGGCAGGCTGCAAATAACGCCAAGAATTGGTGGCAATATCATAGGACACCAGGACACATCCTAAGAGACAAGACACAAGATTCAGGCCAAAAGGAAGGAAAGAGAGGCAGTCAATTCTCTGTAACATCTCTTTTATAGATATTAAATAGACAACACACTCAAGGAGATGTCATCAAACTATGACAAGCAATTTATGGTTCTCCCAACCATGGAGAATCCCAAGCAGACCAAGTTGACACAACCCCAAACTATGAAAATTCACTTCAAAGAATAAGTTGGGAATATGCTCTCCTTTTCTGTATTCTGGAATAGGTTAAGTAGAATTGATCTCAGCTGTTCTCTGAATATTTGGTTTAATTTGCCAGTGAAGCCTTCTGAGTAGAGTTTTTTTTTTTTTGTAGATTGTTTTGTTTTGTTTTGGCTTGCTTGATTTCACATTTTTATTATGGGTCTCTTACAATTTCTACTTCAGTCTGTTAAGTTATTTTAGATAGTTTGAGAAATGTATTAATTTTTCTAGATTGTCAAATTTGTTGTAGTACAGTACTTCATGGTATTCCATTATTATCCCTTTCATTTCAGTTGGTTTGGGTGTGGTGTCCCCATTTATTCCTTATTCCTGATAATTGCATCATCTCCTTCTTTTCCTTTGTTAAATTTGCCAGTGATTTAAAAATTTTACTAATCCTTTCAACAAACCAAACTCTAGTCCTGATGATTCTATGGTTTTCCTTTTTTAAAACATCATTTTATTGGAGACTTGTACAACTCTTATGACAATCCATGCATCCATCCATTGTGTCAAGCACATTTGTACATTTGTTGCCCTCATCATTTTCAAAACATTTGTTTTCTACTTGAACCCTTGGCATCAGTTCTTCATTTCCCCCCTGATAATTTATACATCAATATTTTTTCATGTCTTACACTGACCAGTGTCTCTCTTCCCCAGTTTTCTATTTTATTTATTTCTTTTGTGAGGTTGTTGTAGTTTCCCAAGGTGACTGCGTATTGGGCTATTGTTGGGAATATTACACTATTGTTGGGCAGTGTTCTCTATGTCTATTGGGTCCAGTTAGTTGGTTGTGTTACTTAGTTCTTCATGTCTTTGCTGCTGAGTTTTTGTCTCATTGTTCTGTCTTTGTTTTAATAGATTTTATAAAACAAATTAATAGAAAATGTTAATCATTAACCTAATAGAATGATGCATGAAATAATTTTACAATACTGTAGTCTTCATTGAGAACTAAAAAGAAATCCACCCTCATTATTCTTGGTATAGTTATATATATATAGGCTGTTAGAAATTTGACTGAATTTTTGAGTTATGTATTGTTTTGTTTCTTTTTTTTGGGGGGGTGGGCCTCACTGCTCTCCGGTGGTGGGAGTAGGAGGCCCAGCCCCACTGCTGGAATTGAACCTCTGTCCCAGTGGGCCCCAGTCCCGTGCACAACCACTACGCCACTGGGGCTCAGCCCGAGTTATGTCTTAAGAAATGATTTTTCACCCATAATATTTTTAAAATTTTTAAATCATTTCATTGGGGCCTCATACATTGCTTTTCACAATACATAAATACATACATTGTGTCAAGCACTTCACATGTCTGCTGCCGTCATCATTCTTCAAATACCTGCTTCTCCACTTGAGCTTCTGATATCAGCTTCTCATCCCCTGCTCTCCAACCTTGCTCTCCCTTTCCCTCCAACCCTCAATATTTTATAAATTATTTTTATCATATCTTACACTGCCTGCTGTCTCCCCTTGCCCACTCCTCAAATGTCTGTCCTCCTGATAGTAGGTTATGGGTAGATTCTTGTAGTTGGCTCCCCCTGTATACCCCTCCTTCCCTCCACAAATCCAGTAGCTCCACTCTTACTACTCACTCCAAAAGGTTCATCTGCCCTGGGTTCCCCCTATTTCCATTTCCCATCTCCACAAGTGTACGTCCTCCAGTCCAGCTGGATTTGTAAGGTAGAGCTGGGGTCTGAGCCCCCGTGGCGTAAATCATTGAGTGCGTAAATTGAGGGACTGTGGCTCGCGGGCTTGGACGTTCAAATCCAGAGGTGGCTCTCAGGAGCAGCACTGGGTAGCTCCCATGACCACCAGAAGGCAGTGATGCACCCCCGCCCAAAACAAAAACAAAAACAAAAACAAGATAGAGCTGGGACCATGACAGTTGAGGGAGGAAGCCTTCAGGAATGAGAGGAAAGTTGTATACTACACCGGCACCTCACTGCACCATGACTGACCTGTCTTCTCCCCACAACCCCGTCATATTTTAAAATTCACACACACATATAGATATATGATGGGTTAAAAATCACTCTCTAAGATACATATAATATATATAAAAGCACTCTCAAATATATATAGAAATAATTTTCAAATATATCTGTGTGGTGGGATACAAAACATATGTGTAATTGTTATTCTATTACAGTATTTTCTGTAGATATAATATCATTTTATATAAAATCAATATTTATGTAATATAGATGATACTTTATAGTAAAAGAAAACATGCCATTATATATTATGACTATATATATATATATGACAATTACTTGCCTGAAGCATTTAAGAGTTTTTCTAGGGCGTGTGAGTGTTGTGGGTCTTACAGTTTCTTCTATGTCGTGGCAGTTCTGTATGACTAAATAGAACTTCCCGGTTGGATTTTCTTGCCTGTAATCTACGTGGAAGCAGGTTACTAGGCCTTTCTCTAATGGCGTTGCTAGCTGGGTTCGGGCTGCCAACCATTTGTTTAGCAGTCAAGTGTTTAGCTGCGGTCTTTTCAGGTCTTCTTCCCCTGGGGTACCGAGAAAATGACATGGAGCCTGTGTCTGAACTCCTTTGCCAATAAAAACGGAAAAAGACTCCAACGCACATCAGCCCAAGGCCGACCACGCTGAGGCCCAGATCAGACGTCCCTCCACCTTCCCCAGATCAGACGTCCCTCCACCTTCTATAGCACTCTACTACTTCTGGGATCAAGACTCCATTGCAATGACCACAAAGAACCTTCAGACCGTACTCACACTATGGGTTTTATTAGGGAAATTAACAGGTTGCAAATCAGGATAGGAAATGGTAATCACATTTGTGACAATACTAACAAATCTATTAACTAACTAACTGATTTGCTCTTTAACTGTGTAAGTCTAGCATGAACAAATGCTGAAAGGGGTGGTGAGAATATTGCTGGCTGGAATGGTTGAAGTGATTGTGTCAGCTTGGCTAGGCCAGGGTCTCAGCAACATTTTTTTTTTCAGCAACATTTAATAATGTGATTTGGCAGGTCTGTCATTATGTAATTTGGCAGTAATGATTCTGCATTTTGTGACCAGATGGGGTCATCCTGCAATTCCAGACAGTGCCAGTTTTTTGGTCGGTAGAACTTAATCATGTTGATAGGTGAGAAGTATTGTCTCATGTGTTGTAGTCATTTCCCTGTGTATTACTATTATGTCTTTTAAAGAAATTTAGAGAAAAGGGGGGAAATAGATATTTATAGAAATTTCCACATTATGTCACACGCTGACTACTTTCGGCGTTCATTTAGACCTACAGATCTTAGTGATTGTCTGACCTGACTTCCCAGCTCCAGTATAGCTCCATTCTCTTCACTGCTCTCGGCTTTACTGCCACATGCATTGGATCTGTCTCTCTGATTATCCCAACAGTATCTCTTTATAATGATTGTGATGGGATGATCTTTTAAGAAAAGGAACAGGAAAATGTTTATTTGTGCTTTTCTATTACCCGTGTAATTAACAACAGAGCCCTGGTGGCTCGAGGATACACATAGGGTGGCTATCTGCAAGGGTAACTGTTTGAAACCACCGGTTTCTCTGTGGGAGAAAGATGGGTTCTCTACTCCCATAAAGATATACAGTGTCTGAAATGCTGTTTTGGGGCCTTCCATCTGTGTTAGGTTATTTAGGTGGTTTGAGAAATCTATTCATTTTTTCCCTAGGTTTTCAAGTTTTTCAGAGTACAGCACTTCATAGTATTCCATTATTATTATTATCCCTTTCATTTCAGTTGGTTTGCTTGTGATTTCCCATTTATTTCTTATTCCTGTGAATTGCATCATCTCCTTTTTTTTTGCTTTGTTAGATTTGCCAGTGATTTTTAAATTTTGTCTTGTTATTTACTTCCACTATTTGTCCTACTGTGGTACCTTGTGTGTTGCTATGATCCTGGAAGTGACACCTCTGGTATTTTAAACACCAGCAGGAACACCCACTTTCCACTTAAGGGTAGATGAAAAAGAAGGATGAGGCTGTCTACTTCTGATTAGCTGCTAAAAACCTTATGAATAACACAGACTGTGGAAATGGTGTGAAAAGAAGGACCATATAGGAGCTCTTCTGTCTTCCCTATTGTCGTGGTGCAGAAATCAGACATGCCTTTTACCTTCCATCTTTCTTTAGCCTCATCTGACATGAACCGCTCCTTCCCCAGTACTCAACTTCTGTGCTGGGCTTACATAATTCATTGCAAGGGCCACAGAGAAGACTTACAGACAAGACTCACAATTATGGGGGTTTAGGAGAAAGTGAACAGCACCCAACGAGTCTGGATCAGCAAGCACGAATGATGCAGTCACGGTCCATAGCAATACCTCTCCTCACTCAGGATTCAGTTCTCTCTCCTAGGATTCACCTCTCAGCCACAGGACCTCTTGACCTCTGTTTCAGTGGACCAGGAAGCCCACCTTTATCTCTACATAACAGACCTGTTGTCTCAGTGTTCTTCTCTGTTCTGTTTCATGGTTTTATTGTCCTTGGTCCCTGGTCTGGCTCCTTTGCTCTGTTCTATGGTCTCCTTGCCACAGTGTCTGATGTGGCCACACACAGTGCCTATGGTACTCTTCTGATAATCCCAAGATTGCTCTCTGTATCCAAAGTGGCTCTAATACAGAGAGATGACTTTGAGGGTGTTATGGTTTTGTCTTTTGGTAGACTATAGCCTCAAGGAAACAGAGAGTATGACTTGGTACGTACTAATACTAAGGTCAGGACTTAATCCCATCTGAGTTCTGTCCATTATGATCATATAGAGCTCCCTCAAAAATAAGATTATCACCACAGGCAGAGTGTCCAGAATTATAATAGATCACATGATAAGTTATGATGAGAAGGGTCATATTAATTGACTATATCCCAGGAACATTGTCAGATATAGTACAGGAAGACAATCCCCTTAAGTTGGAAGGCACTAAAACTATGATTGAGGATGAGCGGGTTTATCAAAGCATTAAGGAAAAAAAAACACACCTCAAAGCTCACTGCCAGCTAACGAATTCCAACTCATAGAGACCCTGTAGGACAAGGTATAATTTCCCTTGTGACTTCCCAAGACTATACTCTTCATGGGAGTAGAAAGCCCCGTCTTTCTCCCAAGAAGTAGCTGATGGTTTCAAATGGTTGACCTTGTGGTTAGCAGCCCAACATAAAGAGGATGGAAGAAAACTTCCCAGATGATGGGGTGTAACTTAACATGAGGGAAAAAACTGCAAACAGATGTTAATGATTGGAACTTGGAATGAATGAAATATGAATCTAGAAAGATTGGAAATCACCAAAAATTAATTTGAACACAAAAAGAAAAAAAAATTGAACACATAAAGACTGATATGCTAGACCTTAGTGAGCTGCAATTGACTAATGTTGGCCATTTTGAATCAGACATTTGGTTTACTATGTTAGTAATGACAAATCCAAAAGGAATATCTTCACACCCATCATCAAAAAGGATATTTTGGGCTGAGCCCCAGTGGTGTAGTGGTTGTGCATGGGACTGCAGCCCACTGGGATGGAGGTTCAATTCCAGCTCACAGGAGCAAAGGCTGGGCCTCCTACTCCCACCACCAGAAGGCAGTGATGCCTAAAGAAACTAAAAAACAACAAACAAACAAACAAAAAAGGATATTTCAAGATCTGCCTTGAAGAACAATGGTGTTTGTGGTAGAATTCTATCTAGTCACATACAAGAAAATCCAGTCAAATTATTATTCATATTTACACAACAACCATTGAAGCTATTTTTGAAGAATTCTACTATCTTTTCTATCTGAAGTGTCAAATATGCAATCAAGATTGACTGATGATAATTGGCAATTGGAATATGAGAGGAAGAAACAGTCGTTGAAAAATATGGTCTTGTTGATAGACATAAAGCTGGAAACTACATAATAGAATTTTACATGACCAACAGCTTCTTCATTGCAAATATCTTTTCCAAAAATATAAATGGCAGTGACACCAGTGGGCTTCTCCAGATGCAATATACGGAAATCAAATGAACTACACCTACGGAAAGAGATGATGGTGGCCTAATGGTTATGCATTGGGTGGCAATCCAAAAGGCTGCAGTTCAAAATCACCAGCTGCTCATCAGAAGGAAGATGAAGCTTTCCATTTCCTTAAAGGGTTACAGTCTCAGAAATCCATAGGACCAGTTCTATGCTGTCCGATCCGGTGGTTATGAGTCAGAATCAAGTTGGTGGCAGTAAGTTTTAGAATGAGTATGGCCAAAATATTGAACAATACAGGAAGTATCCAAAGAAGAACTCAAGAAATACACAAAGGAATTACATCCAAAAGAAGTCTTCAACCTTCAACCATTTCAAGAGATAGCATATCATCAAGATCCAAAGGTACTGAGGAGAAAGTCCACATTGCATCGAAAGCACTGACCAAAAGCAAGAGTCCAGAGATTGATGGAATAGTCATCGAAAGGTTTCAACCTGCCAAAGAAGTATGGGAAGTGCTCACTCACACTCACCTATTCCAAGAAATCTGGAAGACAGTGAGTGGCCAGCTGGTAGCAAGAGACTTGTACTTTTACCCATCCCAAGTATGGACTCCATTCCCTCATTCTCACTAGATCACCCCACAAGATCATCCCACAACATCATCCCTTCTAATCTGATCCACCAGAGCTCTATTTCTAAGATAATTAGCCTAAAGCAAAAGAATAAGGACTCTCAGCCATTCCAGACACCGAAATCATTCTCCTGACCTCAATCTCAACCCTACCCTGACATCCTGAAAGGCCACAAAGTAGTAAAACAACACACTACCAGACACTATCCCCAACTGCTCAAAAACCTCTGCTCCACATATCCCTGATTTCCCCCCAGGACAAGTTCTATATCCAAAGTGTTCTTTTGTTGATATTGTTGTTGTTCTGTGTTCGAATATTTCTATACCCTCCGTGACATAGTTAAAGTATATTGTGCCAATCTGCCTGATAAACGCAAATGAGATTAATTGAAGGGCAAAGAGATAAATGGCTCCGTGAGCTTCACCTTTCTAGTTCTCTGGTCTCTCGCTTTCTGAGGGTCAGACCAGGGTGCAGCTGCCTTTGCCAGTTCCCTGCTTCAGCTGGCAAGGCTCACTTCCCGCAAGACCTCCCTGAGGAGAAGCCACATGGATCTACCCTGGTGCAGCCCTGGGTGCTGGAGCAGCCGTGTGGAGACTCCTGCCAGTGCTGAGAGGCTTCCACACATGTTAACTGATTCAGGTTTCTGCCTGCAGTCGGTGTCATTTCATGTGTTTTGTGAGATGGAGGAGGAATCTGTGGATTGGTGTCGGACATAAGGGTTAACGTTGAACTTGTGGGCTTGGGCAGCCTTGGGTTGGGTTGGGATGTTTTCTTTTTGTGCACTTATCCTTTATATAAAACTCTCCCTTACACATATGAGTTTCTGTGGGTTTGCTTCTCTAATGTACCTGGACTAACTCACTCCACCTCTTTAAAACACGGTTGTACACCGTTTTTATAATTCATTCGTAATTATGACGTCTCCATCTGTTGGCACAATGAAGAACAGGGAAAAAGACGCTTTACTTTTCTTGTTTTTAATCTACCTTGTTTGTCTGTTTGCTTTCTGGTCCTTCAATACATCATCAATCCACAGGTTAGCACCCACATCGAGACAAAGCTCCTGGTCAAAACTCAGGATCCAAACAAATGCATGTTAATAGCGCTTCTACTTCTTCCTCTAGTATTAGTTTTTATTTTTATTTATAATACTTTTGTCTCTTGCCCTTTCCTACTTTAATTTTACTATCTAAACTTTTATTTTTATGTATTTATTACCATATATTCATGTACAAGCTGAAATTTTTCAGCACATTTCTAATGCATTTTTTTGGTAAAATTAGGTGTCTCCAGTATATATATATATATATGTATGCATGTATATATTGTGATAAGTGATGTATGAGTCCCCAATAAAATATAAATAAATAAAAGAACATATCTAATGTCAAAAAATAAGTGCCTCACTGGTATTCAGGTGGACTCATACTCAAGTATATAGGTAATTATTTAATTGGCTTAACTTTTCCTTCATAGCCCTTCAAATCTGTCTCTTGTTCTCTTTCTTTTATTCTTATTAATCCTTCTCTTTCCTTCACATCTTCACAAAGCCCAAAATTGGCACTACCCCTACAATGTTTCTTCTTTTTTCTCTCTCAAATGTTATTACCCATTTCTCCATAATAGCAAAGCAAAGCATTTTTATCTAATTTCCTTTCTTTTAACCTACCAATTAACACTACCTGCTTCCTTCCCTTTTGCTTCCTTTTTCTTTTCTTTCTCCCTCCTCTAACACTTCCTCTTCCACTTTTTGATCTGCCCCCAACAGTTAATTAAAAGTGCTCCCTAAATATTTAATATGAAATGCACCACCACTCTACTGCACCACATAAGAGAGCTAACTACTCTCATATAACCCCATCTCCCTAAAATCATAAATTGCTACACAAGGATGTCATAGAAAAAAGATATCAGTTCACACGCACAAACACATCAGAAAAACAGGCACAAATAAGTGAACACCAACCTTATAGCCAATGCTCATGGAAGCAGCAGTGGACAAAAATTGAACAATGCATAGCATTGGGTAAATATTGCACAAGACTTCTTTAAAATGTTGGAAAGCAGGTGTATAATTTTAAGGATAAGGTGTAACTAACCCGAGCCATAGTATTTTCCAGCTTCTCATATTCAAGTGAACGATGGACCATGAATAAGGAAGACTAATGGAAAATTGATGCTTTTGAATTATGGTGCTGACAAAGAGCATTAAAAGGACTTGGACAGCAAAAGAACAAACAAATCTGTCTTAGAAGAAATAAAGCCAGAATACTCCCTAGAAGTGAGGATAAGGAAACTTCATCCTTCACACTTTGAACATGTAATTGGTTAGGAGAATCTCGTCCTGGAAAAGGATTCATGCTTGACAAAGCAGAAGGGAGTGAAAAAGAGGTAGATCTTTAACGAGATGGATTTGCACCACAGCTGCAATAATGGACCCAAACAAAATAATTGTGAGGATTTGGCTGAACCCTGGTGGCCTAGTGTTTGTGTGCGAGACTGCAGCCCACAGGGTTGGCATTTCGAATCCAGCGGCAGCTCTCCGGGAGCAAGGCTGGGCTTCCTACTCCCACCAGGACAGTGATGCCACAAAACAAACAAACAAACAAATAATTGTGAGGATGAGGCAGAACTGAGCGCCTTTCATTGTGATATATGGTCACTATGAGTTGGGACCCACATGACAGCACTTAACAATCTTGAGGAGGTCTGATAGCATAGTGACTACAGCTTGGGCTGTTAACCAAAAGGACAGCAGTTCAAAAGCACCAGCCACCCCTCAGGAGAAAGACGAGGCCTCTACTACAATGAAGAGTTACAGGCTTGCCCTTTTGGCTCTCTGAGCAGCATGACAGTGGTCGGCAAGAGCATTTTGCCTTAAAAAGGTTCCCCAAAAGGTGCCAGGAAGAAAGTGACTAATCCTCTAAGAAACATTAGTATAGTGTGAAAGCTCTAGGCATGTTCAATATCAGAAATATTGAAAAGGCACTATTCAACAGGATTCAAGGCCCCCAAATTTCACCTGACAGTCTCAAGGATCGAGTTTTTGAAGTGAGACTTGCTGATCTGCAGAATGATGAAGTTGTATTTAGAAAATTCAAACTAATTGCTGAGAACTTGCAGGGGGAAAAACCTACCTGACCAACTTACATGGCATGGATACCCTTGACAAAACCTACTCCATGGTAAAAACATATATTTTTATATATGGCATATATACATATATATATACACATATATATGGCATTGGCAGACCCCAATTGAAGCTCATATTGATGCCAAAACTATCTGCTCCCTCTGTTTTGTGTTGGTTTTACTTAAAAAAAAAAACAACTCCACAACAGTCAGATTCAGAAGACCTCTTATGTTTAGCAGCAACATGTATGCCAAATCGGAAAAAAATGATAAATTATGTCATCATTATTTTCATATATTATACCAGCCACTGTCTCCCTTCACCCATGTTTCTGTTATTCGTCCCCCTTGTGTGTGTGTGTGTGTATTATGCATCAATCATTGAGATTGGTTCCCCCTTTCTCCCCTTTTTCTCGACACCTTCCCCCTACTCATGATATCATTACTTCCATTACTGTTTCTGGGGTGTTTATCTCTCCTGGATTCCATGTGTTGAGAACTCTTATCTGAACCACTGTACATACTCTGGTCTAGCCAAGTTTGTCAGGTAGAAATGGGGTCATTATAGTGTGTGGGGTTGGCAGGGGAGGAAGAATTAAAGAACTGGAGGAATGTTGTGAATTTTGTCAGTGCTACACTGCACCTGGATAACTCATCCCAGCTTTGTGACCCTAGTATGAGGGAATGTCCAATTGTCTACAGATGGGCTTTGGGTCTCCACTCGAGCCCCTCTCATTCACATTCATATGGTTGTTTGTTTTGAACATCTTCTGATGCCTGATACCTGCTGTTGAAACCTCATGATCACACAGGCTGGTGTGTTTCCATGTGAGCTTTATTGCTTTTCTGCTAGCTGACTGCTACTTTATCTTTAAGCCTTTAAGACCCCAGATGCTATATCTTTTAATAGCCAGGCACCATCAGCTTTTTCTCATTTGCTTATGCACCCATTTGGTCTTCATCAATTGTGTATGGAAAGTGAGAGTTAAAGAGTGCCAGGTTATTAGAACAAAGTGTTCTTGCATTGAGCAAGTACTTGCGTAGAGACCCAATGAACCAGAAGCTACCTTAATACTTAACATATGTACATAGACCTATATCCCTATCATTATATATAAATATAGTTACAAATGTACATGCCTACATTTATACCACTATAAAAGTCTTTTTACTCCTCGTTCTTTCCTCTACTTCTTTCTGCTTTTCTCCTGTCCCACTATTATATTTGACCTTCATTCAGCTCTCAGTAATCTATCTCGGCCACACTGCACTTGAACAAACCCCACTAGGAGATAATGGAATATTTCAATGAACTTTTGAAGCTGCATATATTCAATGCAGGTCACATCCCCAAAGTGATGCTCTTTCAACTGATTGACTGCTTATAGTCTCTCTTCATGAAAATGATTACATAATATTAGATCTCATCGTGGGGATAGAGACATCATTACATAATTGTCAAACTCCATCATAACTGCCAAAGGAGAATCATGGTCTATCCAAGTGAACACCAAACCTTATTCATCACATGGAATATTTTAGAGGAAAAAAATGCAGTGATTTTGGATCTTGATTTTCTCTCGCCTGAGGTTTTATTGCTATTTGTTTTCCTGTACTAAATCTTGGAAGGTTGTCTCCATTTAAAATGCACTTGCAGATTGTATCATTTATGTTTCTAAGTTTTATTTTGCTTTTTAAATTGTTTTTTTTTTATGTACAACTCCTACATCCTAGAATTTCTCCAGGATCAACATAATTTAGTGGTCAGCCAACAATTGGTCAGATATTATGCTTAAGTATTTTTAATCTGTGTTAGTCCAGGTAGAGTAGAGGAACTAAAATCATAGACACACATATGGATATAAGGGAATGGTTTATATACAAAAGGAATGGAACACTGAGAAAGCATCCCAACCCAGTCCAGTCATAAGTCCAATATTAGCCCATATGTCTGATACCAGTCTATAAAGTCTCCTTCCAACTCATGAAGTCACAGGTCAGTGGGTGCAGAGTCCCAGTGCTGGTAGGGGTCTCCCCATGGCTCCTTTCTTCCAGGGCTCAGGGTCCATCAACAGCATCCAGTGGTGGCAGAAGCAACTAATCTCTGTCAGGGGTTCCCATGTGGCCTCTCCAGTTTCAGAGGTCTGGCTCCATCAGGGCAATGCCATGTGGCTTCTCCTCCAGCTCCTCCAGCTTCTTGGACACTGCCATCTTGTCTTGTCTGTTATTCATCGTCTCTGAGACTAACTCCCAACAACTGGGGAGATAGCTTCTCATCTTCACGTGGGAAATATCGCGAGATTTCACAGATGTATCAGGAGAAAGTCATGCCCACAAAGAGGCCTCATTGGCTACTCAATGGCTATCTCCAGATTAACAGGCTAGACTCCATCCCTACATCTCAATCATAAAATTAACATAAGCACATGACCAGCACAGAGTCAATAGGGACTTAACCCTTATTGTTGACTCAATATGTGGATTGGGGAATATGCTAAATTCAGAGAATTTTAAATCTGCCTCCTCTGTTCTTACAAGGCTCAATTGTTTTTGTTTTTGTGAAGAAGTCCTTCATCCATTTTTATGTTAATTTCCAGAATCTCAAAATGTTTGTCTTTGAAAATTCTATCAATTTTTATTGTTGCTTCTGGAGGAATAGTAGAGCTTTTCACCTACTCATTTTGGAAGTCCTGTCTCCAGCAAGACCTTTAAAATGTAACCATGAAAACTGTTCATCATCACTTCTGCCTTAATCTACTGATCAAAGAAGTCACAAAGCCAGAAATTTTAACTTGGGGAAGAAATAATCCCTCCTTTTATAGGAAAGGTGTGCTGTTGGTGTAGCGGGTTACATTCTAGCTACAAACCACAAGGTCTAACCATAAGGTCAGTCGTTTAAATCCACCACCAAATCCTTGGAAGAAAGATGAGGCTGTATGTTCCCATAAAGATTTATGGGAACAGGAATCCTGTGAAGCCATTATACTCTGTTCATCTCCACATTAGCCCAAGGCTGACAAGCACAAGGCAAAGGTCAGACATATCTTAACACCCAATCCTTCTTCTACTCTAATCTGAGGATAACTGTTTGTGGTGGTTATATAATCTGTTGTCTATTTGAGGGGATTAAGAGTGGGTGGGTGGAGTTTATCCTGTCTATCAAGTCATAGCTTGATGACCTCATTTGGAAGTGCTAAGGAGATAGATAGCTTGCTACAGGACAGTTCTGATGAGAAGTGACATGAAGCTACCCTGAGGTAGCCAGAGTTCTCAGAGCTGGAGAAGCCATGTGGAGACCCCTGATAACTCTGAGATACTTACAGTGCCACTGGATCCACAAGACTTTCCACTCACTGGCCTGTGATCTTCTTGCATCCAGCATCATTGCATGTATTTTGTGAGTTTGCAGAGGACTTTATTGATTGGTATTGGGCACTTGGGCTAGTCTCAAATTTATGGGCTTAATCTGGACTAGGCTGCGGTGTTATATGGACTTGATCTGGATGAGGCTGAGATGCTTTCTCAATATTCATTTGCTCTTGTATATAACATGCTTTCTTATATCCATGAGTGTGTCATCTACCCAGATTAGCACACTGTTCCTCTCACAGCACTCTACTTTTTTATCACATACATTGCAATAGCCATAGAGAACTCACAGGTAATAGAGACAAGTAAAGGGAGTCAGCAGAGAAGTGAGCAGGTTTATGCAAGCCAGGATTAAAACACATTAAGGATGTAGTTATTGATCTAATGCAACACCTCTCCTCAGGCACTAGTTGTGTCAGTCTGGGTAGACCAGAGCAACAAATTTCATAGACGTGCATCTAGGTATAAGGAAAAGGTTTATATACAAGAGGAACAGGACATTGAGCCCAGTGCAGTTCAAAGTCTTAAGTCCGATATTAACCCCTATGCCCGAAATCAGTCTATATAGTCTCCTTCCGACTCACGAAGTCACAGGTCAGTGGGTGCAGAGTCCCGGCACTGGCAGTGGTCTCCACATGGCTCCTCGCTTCCAGGGCTCAGGGTCCATCAAAAGCAGAAACAACTCATCGCTGGCAGAGGTCTCCTTGTGGCCGCCCCAACTTCAAGGTCTGGCACCATCAGGGCAAGGCCGTGTGGTCTCTCCACTGGCTCCTCCAGCTCCTTGGATGCTGCCAGCTTGTCTTTTCCGAGATTCATTGTCTCTGAGGCTAACACCCAACAACTGGGGAAGATATCTTCTCATCTTCATGAGGGAAATATCGCGAGATTTCCCAGAAGTCTCAGGAGAAAGCCATGCCCACATAGAGGCCTCTTTGGCTACTCAATGGCTATCTCTAGATTACCAGGCTCGACTCCACCCCTGCATTTCAATCATAAAATTAACATAAGCACATGAGTGTCACACTAGTCTAATCTTTCTCTCTGATTCTCAGTCCCTCCATTACATAGTCTTTTGGCCTCTTCCTCATGCGCCAAGAGGTCCAGCTGATGTTCTACCTCATGGTCTTATAGTCTTGGCACTTCTCTTCTGATCGGCCTCATGGTCTTCTGATGCTGGCCTTGGCCTAGGCCTTTGGTCTCAACCTTTGCCGCTTCAAGTAGGAATCTTGAATGCATTCCACTAATAGTTCTTCCTTTTTGAGTTAGAATTGTCAGTTTGCTGCTGATTTTTTAAGGAAGAGTAGCAACAAGTTAGAATATAAGTGACATACACGTAGGAATGCAATTATTATAATCAACTTTCCACCCATATATTACAGTGTGTATAACATACTACATCTATCTATGGGTACAGATGCAAACAGAGAAAAAGAACAGTGTAGTAGATGGTGATACTGGAAGAAGACTGACAGCCATGCAGATTGTCTTGATGGCATTCTGTTGGTGCTCAAGATGCCTAGAGACTATGTACTTTTACACTGGATTGCACATGTTGTTGGAATCCCTTCCTCTGAGTGTGCTTTCAGTGACTGGGGTCACAGGATAATCACACGGTGAAAATATTCACCACAACAAACAGGTGAGAGTGTGAGAATAGCCATTCTGATGCATGATTTCCTTCGATGTCTTAATGACCCTCCAGATAATATTGCCCAAACAGATCTTCAGGCAAACTCATACAAATCATACAAATAATTGTACACCATAGTCTGGGAGTAGAAGGAGTAGTTAACAAATATTCCACAGAGGCTAGAATGAGTCAAAGACAAATATGATGGGAGTTAGGCTAACTACAAACAGGGAGTAAGTCTAGGTTGCATAGATATTGTTGTTTTTGTGCACCATTAAGTAATTCTATCACACAGTGATCCCATGTGACAGAGGATTTTCTTGGCTGTAATATTTATAGAAGGGGTTTGCCAGGTTTTTCTCTGATAGGCCACGGGGTGAGTATGTTGTTGTTGTTGTTGATAGCTGCCATCAAGTCAGTTCTATCTCATAGCAAATGTATGTGCACTGCCTGATTCTGTACCATGCACACAATCGTGCCTATGTAGGAGCAGTCCATCGATACAGCCATGGTGTCGAGCCCCATCTATCAAGGGGCTTCCTCTTGGACACTGACCTACTACTAGAAAAGGGCACCAGGCTTGGGAAAATGGTGTCTTAGTTGGGGAGCGATATATTTAGATCACTAACATTTCTTATCATCGCCTGGATACTTAGGAAGCATTATATAAGGTATCTTTGTAAGGGCATAAAGTTAAAGGAGAAGCACACATTAAAATGTTAATTCAAGCAAAGTCTCTGTCTTATATCTTACTTACAATCTAAGTATTTGGATATCCAGCATTGAGGTAGCATAATGAAATCTTAGGAAAGGACATAAATCCCTAGATTTTCATATCCTAATTCATTTCCCAGCTATTTCAAAACCGCTTCCTTTGCAAAGAGAAGACTGTTCCATCCTCCTGGATAACAGCTCGGCGAGATAAACAAACGCTACTAATGAGAAATCAAGCAACCTGCCCACATGCTTGATGAGGAGCAGAGGCCAGGGCTGAAGCCAGGAAGTCTATGTCACAACCCAAACAGGATGTTGCATGCTGCCCGCTGTGTTGAGCCCCGCCCTCTCTAGCCTCTCCTGTGGTGGTGGGTGATCATGCACAGAGCCTGTTCAGTCAGTTTGGCACCCACCATTTCAGTCCTTCAGTATCCCTGTGCTGCTCTGCCTCTCCACGGTGCTGTCCACTCCAGAGACTGTCAAGTCCCAAGGTGGTAGTTGCTATTGGTATTCCGCAGCTGGACCTGTCCTGCTAACACTCTTCCCTGCTGTGCTACCCCTGCCAAAGCAGATGCTGCCTCTAATACCCGGCAGGTGCAGCTGCTGCCAGGGCTAGCCAAAGCTTCTGTCAGAACTCCCAGATGCATCACCCTGGCAGCAACAGTGCTGAGCCCAGCCAGGTCTTTGTGTCTCTCCCTTCCACAGCCTCAGGCAGACGTCAACAGGGCAAGTCCCGGTCTTTAGAAGTCATCCTCCTCCTGGTGCTCCGAGCTGATTTCCACATCGCTGGTGAGCCCCACCCTCTTTCCTTAGGCTGACTTTGTCTTCCGTGGGTGATCCGATCAGATGTAAATAGACACGAGGACTGTCTGAATCTAGATTCTCAACAATAGTGGTAAATTCTATCATGTTTCATTAACTTTGAGTTGAGATCAGCAGAATCATCATGTCCTCTTCAGAACCTCAGAGTGCTGAGCACTGTTCCATTAGATATGGGCACGCAGGTTTGTCACTGCTGACAAAGTTCTATGAAGTGGCTGCTGCTGTGAGGTGCGCTGCAGTCCGTTCTGTCTCCCACCAGCCCCATGTACAGCAGCATGCACTCTCTAGTCCTGACCCGTCCTGACCATTGTTCTTCTGTTTGAGCCTAGTGCTGCTGCCATGGGGTCATCCCCCTTGTTGAGGGCCATCGACTTTTTGACTGACCCTCTACTTTACCAACCATGATGTCCTCTTCCAGGGACTACTCTTTCCTGATCACATGTCCAAAGCATACCAGACAGTCTCACCACCTTTGCCTCTAAAGAGTATTCTGATTGCTCTTCTTTCAAGACAGATTTGTTCATTGTTTTGGTAATCCGTAGTCCTTTCAATATTCTGCAGCAATACCGTGGTTTGCATGCATTGTATCTTCTTAGATTTGCTTATTCAATGTCCAACTTTCACATGAATATGAGATGATTGAAAACACCATGGCAAAGGGACAAGATGAGTCAGTCAAGGTACAGTGTGGCAACTATGAGGTATGCAACCTTTCTCTAGTTCTTCAATGCTTCTTCCCACCCACTATCATGATCCCAATCTACCTTGCAAATTCAACTAGACCAGGGAAGCACACTGGAGCTGGAAACGGGGAATTCAGGACAGATGATTCCTGCAGAACCAGTGGTGAGAGTGGTGATACTGGGAGATTAGAGGGAAGGTGGAATAGAAAGGGGGAACCAATTGCAGGGATCTATTTATGACCTCCTCTTTGTGGTACAGACAATAGGGAAGTGGGTGAAGGGACACATCAGACTGTATGATATGACAAAATACTAACAATTTGTAAATTATTAGGGGTTCATGGGAGAGGGGTGTGGAGAGGGAGGAGAAATATAGGTACCTGATACTAAGGGCCTAAGTAGAAGGAGAATGTTTCGAGAATGATGATGGTAACAAATGTGCAAATGTGCTCTGCATGCAATTGATATATTTATTGATAGTGATATGAGTTGTATGAGCCCCTAGTTAAAAAAAAAAGAATATATGATGCAAAGGCAAAAAAAATGCCATGACTTAGATCAAATCAGGTGCACCTTAGTCCTCACTGCATGGAATTAGCACTGTTATTCATATTGCAGAAGTACCAATTTATTTAAAAAGAATTTTTCTGGTGTTTCTCATTTTAATAAATGATATTTTCATACACAGAGGAGGAAATGACTCTTCTGAAGGAACATTAGGTTGCTTTTATCTTTGATATTCTGAGAAATCCTTTTGGTATTGAAACTTGGAGTAACACATTTTGGGGAGCTACCCATTTCCTACGATTTGCTGCTTCAGTGTCACTTTCATGTGATTGAAGCATAATCCTTTGGAATAGTTTGTGCTAGCATTTTAAAATAAAGATGATTGACAAGTATAATTATGTTTTTTAGCTACTTATGTTTCCACAAGTGAATAAGTTTTTTCAGGGCAAAGTTAATTTTCTCCACCCTATTTTACTCCTCGCCTGCGTCCCCGACCAACTGTGAAGTTCCATACACTGTTTTAGGCAAAGAAAACTCACTTAGTACATTAGGGCTTAGTAAGGTTCTTAGTAAGGGTCTTAGTGACTTGAATTCCTTTCTTGATTCATTTTCACATATTAATTAATGTATCTATTAGATTATGTCTCTATTGAAAATTACAGGAAAGATAAACAAAAATGTATACTTCCTTTTCTGTCAAATTCAAAATACCCTGTTACTTGATTTTTTTTTGGGGGGGGGAAGGAGTGGGGTGGCGGGAATCACAGCCCTCTGGTGGTGGGAGTAGTAGGCCCAGCCTTGCTGTTGGATTTGAACCTCCAACCCAGTGGGCCGCAGGCCCACGCACAACCACGACGCCACCGGGGCTCAGCCAGTTACTTGGTTTTTAAAATATAATCTATGCATATAGATCAGCTAGCAATGAGTAAGGTAATTACTCAATAATTTTATTTTTTATTTAAAAAATTTAAAACACTCCTTTCAAAACTCTGCAATATTTTATCCCAATAAAACTCATTTTGTATTGATAATATAATCACTAAAAATAATACCCACCACAAGTTACTTTTTTTCATATAGTATTTCATTGTGCTTTTGGTTTGAGTTTACAAAGAAATTTAGTTCCTTATTTAAAAATTTCTCTACACATTCTCTTTTATCATAAATAAATCATTTTATTGGGGGCTTTGAAAGCTCTTACAACAATCCTTACATCAATTGTATCAAGCACATTTGTACATTTGTTGCCGTCATCATTTTCAAAATAGTTTCTTTCTGTTTGAGCTCTTGGTACCAGGTCCTGTTTTTCCCTCCCACCCTAGAGATCCCTGACAAGTTATAAATTATTATGGTTTTCACATCCCGCAGTGTCCGCTGTCTTCCTTGATGCACGTTATTCTTGTTTGTCCCCCTCGGGAGAGGGGGTTGGAGAATTGTGCGTCATTCCAGTCGTTTCCTCATTTCTCCCCCTTCTCCCCGACCTTCCCCCAACCTCATCTGTTCCTGAGGAGCTTGTCTGTCCTGGATTCCAAGTGTCAAGAGCCCTTATCTGTAGCGGTGTATATGCTCTCATTTAGCCAGATTGGTAAGGTAGTACTGGGGTTATGATAGGAGGAAGTATTAAAGAACTTGAGCAATGCTGTGTGCTCCATCCGTGTGTGCTGTGTCCTGGCTCTATAGAAATTCTTTGAGGAAGAAAGACAAGATTTTCGACTCCCATAAAGAGTGACAGTCTTGTCCCCACGGGAGCAGCTATACCCTGTCCCATAGGATCGCTCAGTGGAAAAATTCTTAATGGCAGTGGGTTGTTGTGTAATATACATTCTTCAGTGACATTGGGTACATTTTTCACCCTGTGTCAACAGTCTCATTTTTCTATCCTGGCTGTTCTGTTTCCATTAATCTGGCTTCCCTGACTCCACACTTAGCCACAAATCAATGCTGTCAGGTAAATGTTGGCTGTTTTATCTCACATAGATGAGTATTAAAACGTCCCCCCCCCCATTGGACAGTGTAAGATGTGACAAAATAATAACTAATTATAAATTAACAAGCGTTCACGAGGGAGGAGGAGTGGGAAGGGAAGGGAAAAATAAGGAACACATACCAAGGACTCAAGTGGAAAGCAAATCTTCTGAGAGTGATGAGGACAGCAAATGTCCACATGTACGTGACACAATGGATGTTTGTATGGATCGTGATAAAAGTTGCATGAGCCCCAATAAAATGATTTTTAAAGTATTTTCTAAAAAAAAACCACAGAGACTGAATCCATTAATTTCTGAAGACTAGTAGTCAGTCTAGTTTCTGGTTTTTATGCTGTTGGTTCTCATGCTTTTGGAATTATCTACACAGAAAACTATTCTTTGAGTACAACTGAAGCATTTGGAAGGTATTTTTTAATATAAAAATGAAAGGAAGGAACAAGTGACATTTTTATTTGGGAACTATGTATCTACTCATAATTAGGAAGCATTTGTTTCCTAATCTCCAAAATGTTTGGAAACAATTTCTATTGTAAAGAGGCATAACTGATGAAATATCAGGAAAGAGAGTTACATGACACTAACAAACTGTTGGAATGCTTCCTGAACTCTACATGCATGGGAGATTCCATCTAAGTTAGTGCAATCCCCTTCTCTCCTTTTTGTCTTATTTCCTTTCATATGCCCTTTAGGAGAACTGCTTTCTTAGACCTAATGTTTTACATGGATTGAAATATAGTTATCACTTTCCATTGCGATTCAAGTATACACATGTCTGTCTGAATGATCATGCTTTTGAAAAAAAAAAAAAAGGTCAAGCAAAGCTGAAGCGCATGAATTCTGTAAATAGTTATTTTAATCCCACATCAGGTTTTTTCTTGTACAGAGAGAGTTTATTTTCACTACACTCTCATATTTTTCCCACAGGAAATATTTCACATTCTAATGATTGTTTTATTATGAACAGAGGACTAGATTGAAGACATCTTAATTTAATTATACTTAATAAGTTAAGTCAACGTGTAGGACATTTCTTGGCTCCTGTCCATCACGAGCATGTTAGCTATGACCATTCAGAACAGGGGAGTCATAGCGGCAATAGTGCGATTTTAGAACTGGGTCCCAGCATGTATTCATTTTAGGAACTTGTTCCTTTACCTCACAAAGCAAAGCAAAATATCAACAAGTGAGCACACTGGAATCAGAGGGGAAAGTTTAATCTCCCAAATTCTCTTGAACTATTTGCTCTCGTTATAGTTTATTATTTACCCCTTTCATTCAATAAAGAGCTAAGACGCTCCATGGACTCCTCTATGTCCATGATTTAATGTAGTGTGGCATAAGGGTCTTCCAAATGAAATCCAAACTATGACATGCATAGAAGACAAGATTCTTCTCCCCACTCTATTCTCCCTTGTTTATATGCCAGAGTCCCTCAGAATGCTTAGTTTGTTATAATGAACAAGCCGTGTTTGTCTTTGGCTTACCGTTTCCTCCCCGAGGCTGGGGAATTCCATAGATTCTTGAAAAAGTTGAATGTCCAGTTTATACTACATGGCTTCTGCTTTTTATTGAAACTGAAACCTAGATAGCCCATTCATCACAGTGGACACTGCATCATGCCAGTGCTCACTCATGGTGACAGATGCTGGGTGACCATTGGTTCTTCACCGCGTCAATAGAAAAATCATCATTAGCATCAAAACTGAGGTGGGTGACTGGCGGATTTAGTCGTGATTGCAATGGATGTCTGCCAGCCTCTACACTCAAATGCAATTTCTCCCTGAACACATACTGAGAAGAGATTCAATCCAACAACTATGTTTCTTTTTACATTGTTGGAACTTTCTCCCCAGGAATTGCAAAGCCCAGTCTTGTTCTGGGCAGAGGATGTTGGTCCATTAATTTTTAATAGTTTCTATTGCCAAGTCTTCTTGTTTTGCTAGGGGCCATTCCAGTTTGTAGAATCCTTGGGGTAAAAAGAATGAGAATTGCCTGCTCCTGTATCACACTCTTGGTTGTTACATTTGAGCCTATTATTGCGGGTGCTGTTTGGATTTATCTTCTATTTCAATTTTTTCTCCTGCAAAGTTGAAGCTTCTATTAGTTCCATTCAGTATATTATTTTTAACACAGACACAGCAGTTTTCATCTCTAGAAGTGCAACTTTAATTAAAAATCTTTCCTCTGACTTAGTAGAAAAATAATATTTTTAAACTTTTAAGTATACAAAAACCATTATTATAATTTTTTTAGTTTATGTTTTAGGAGGGAAGAATTTGAGGAGGATATGGTCATTCACCTCCATAAACAACTTAGGTGATTACTTTTGACATAATGTATGCACACTAAAATTGCACAATCAAATCCCATGAAGTAGTTTATCATTTAGCATTGACCCTAAATTATAAAAACTTTTTGTAGTTTTTGTTCAAAATATGTTTTAGATCCCCTGAGGCCCAGGACACACATAGTACTTTTTTTATTAGACTGAAGAAGCATGAAACACAGTGATCTACATGCAGACAATAATGATCATTTGTTGTTTACAGAAGATTTGGTTCAATAATTCACATTTATCTGGTGGATTTTCTTTCTCAATTACGGTAAAGTTAGAGCAGCCTCTATAAAATTGAAAATTTTATAAAACTCAGGATTAGGACCATTGAGATAATTGAGCTGATCAGCAACAAATCTATGCAAGAGAAACTTCGAAGTCCTGGCATCCTTGATGACCTTGGAGACCATCACTCTGTGGCCTCAGTATGGTGTTGCATTTACCCAAGCAGGCTGTGAAAGCATGGTCAGCCAGAAATAGTTCTCTGCCTCAATCTGTAGGCAACAGATCGTGTTCTACTTCACAGAGAAAGATGGTCAGAAGGCATCCCTTCTTTTGGCTCTGATGACTTCCACAAATGGAATAGCAATATGGGGGCAGGGGAGAGCAGCTTGCTCTGCAGGTATCTTTGGTCAAATATCTTTGCTAGTGTGTTAGTCTGGGTAGTCTAGAGAAACGAAATCATAGACATTTATATGTGTGTCATAGAGAACTTTATATCAAAGATTAATTGTATATTGAGAAAACATCCCAGCCCAGTTCAGATTAAGTCCACATGTCTGTGATTAGCCCTGATGTCTAATACTAGTCTATATTTTCCACTGCAGACTCACATAACACATGCAATGACCCTGAATGCAGGAAAAAAATAGACCAGTTGGTGGAAAGTCTAACTTTAGACTCTAAAGGATCCAGTGACGGTGTGAGCCTCTAAGCGCTGATAAGGGTCTCCATGTGGCTCCTCCAGCTCCAGGTGTCTCCCACCTGCAGGAGTTCCCAGAATTCTCAGAAGAAGGTCATGCTCACATAGAGGCCTCATTGGTTATAGTTTGATTGACAGGCTAGACTCCATCCCTTCACAAGTTGACAGGAGTTTATATGACTACAACAGCTAGCTCTTTTATTTTTATTTATTGATTTATTTAATTTTACAGCTAACTCTTACATTTCATCTAATGAGTAGCTTATATTTTAATCCCTTCAGGGATCAGGATTTTCTTCTTTGCATACTTTGTGACCTTTTCTTGAATTCAAGAGTTTTAGGGAGGAAATTATATGCCCTTCCAAAACAGCCCACGATATTGAAAGTCCAGCCTTTTTTCCTTGCAGATGTTATTAGTGAAATTTATGACTTTGTACAGGAGTAGAATGGGTCCTGATATCTTCTGCATATGGTCAAAGGAGCAAAGACAGAGAAAAAGGCACTCTTTGTCTCCATACATGGGGGGATGAAATCCAGTGAAAATATATCCACAAGTAGCAAAGAAACCCCAAGAATTGTAAGCAGTCCCATTAACTAGGAAAGAGACTTGGAACAATTCCTCTCTCAAAATTCCCAGTTGGAACTGACAAGGATAAGTCTCAGGTTGGGACTCCTATGTCCCAAAGCTGTAACAAAATAAATTTATATTTTCTTGTATTTAAAAATGAAGGAAATTAATAAAATCTTATAGTGAGCTAAGTTGTCAACCAAATGCATCTTTGCTAATTCTAATATCTGCAGCAGTTATTGATATTTCTATTATCTCTGGATCAGATTTGTTGATGTAAGTAGTTTGATTCATGTATTTTGAGACTCTTTCATTGTATACATAGACATTTATTGTTGTTAGAGCTTTGGTCAATTTATCCTTTAAATATTGTCAAATGCTCTTCTTTGCCTCTTATACTAGATGTGGCCATAAAGTTTATTTTTCAGAAATGAATTTTATCACTCCTGCTTTATGCCATTAGCTTGACATCGCCCCTTATCCTTTGACTTTTAGTCTTTTCTTGTCTTTGTATCCATGGTGTGTCCTTTGTAAACAGCATGTGGATAGGTCATCTCTTCTTATTCATTTTGTTACTCTTTGTCTCCTACTGGCATTTTTTATTCCATTTTCACTCAATGTAAATATGGACAAATATGAACTCATTGCTATCATTATGCTGTGTGTTTTTGTTGTATTGCTGCTAATTTCTTAGTTCCATATAATTTGTGCAGTTCATTCTGTTTATGGATTTTTCTTGTCATTTACTTCCATGTTGTTTTAGTCCTTGCTAAGCCTTTGTGTTTTCCGTGTGTGTGTGTGTGTGTGTGTGTGTGTGAGAGAGAGAGAGAGAGAGAGAGAGAGAGAGAGAGTAGGCCTATTGATTTTCTTTGCAGCTACCCTGCCATTTATTAATTTCTTCTAAAGTTTAAAATGATTCTACCTTGAGACTTCCTCTCCTTCTGGAAGTTCTATCACTGACTAATACTGATTATATAGGACAGAGTAGGACTTCCCTTTTGGGTTTCTAGGCTATAATTCTTTTTTTTGGAGGAGGGGGGCATCACTACCCTCTGGTGGGAGTAGGAGGTCCAGTCTTGCTCCTGGAAAGCTGCTGCTGGATTTGAACCGTCAACCCAATGGGCCGCAGTACCATACACAACCACTATGCCACCAGGGCTCAGCCCCTCTGGGCTTTAATTCTTTATGGAACAAGAAGCCTCATCTTTCTCTGGAATAGCAACTGGTTGATTCAAACTGCTGATCTTGCAGTTAGCAACCCAGCTCATCATTCACTGTGCCACCAAGACTTCCTGATTAAGTTCAGAAGAATGTTTAGTTACTTGAGTGGAGCAGTTTCAAAAGGTCTTTTGGAAAAATTGAAGCGTGTGCTGCACTTGGTAGAAACAAAAGATCTCGCTGAACAGATTTTGAATTTTTTCCTCTTCAAAATTTGCTGTGGCTTATCTCTGTCACTGTATCAGGCAGGGTTCTCTTAGAGAAATAAAATCAGGACACTAGTAATTCTTTTTATATATTTATATAGAGAGAAAGGTATATAAGATAAGAAAGAAACAGTTAACTATCTATAAAGCAGTACAGATTGCTAGGCGCAACTCACGTGAGGCAGCTAGAAGACTGGCAGTCCTTCAAGTCTTGAGAGCCGCTGAGTAGTCCTCTGTAGAGCAATTCAGACTATCTGATCACAGGCAGCAAACAGCAGAGCAGGTCATCAATAATCAGCCAGATGACAGAGTTCAACAGTCCCCAGCTCAAGAGATGTATATCCAGGAGCGTGTCGAAGTAGGGCTTGAAGGAACCTCAACTCACAGCAACACCGTCCATGATTAGTTGTCCCACCGGTAGTGTTGCTTGGAGGTCGAGGCACAGGACAAACAAGGCAGCTTTCTGGTCCAAAGATCTGAAAGCAAGAGAGAGGGCGGGACTCGCTGAGACCTTCCTATCTCTGCCCTTCA
This sequence comes from Nesogale talazaci, assembly GCA_004026705.1. Lineage (NCBI taxonomy): Eukaryota > Metazoa > Chordata > Mammalia > Afrosoricida > Tenrecidae > Nesogale > Nesogale talazaci. The sequence goes on along the minus strand of PVJH01006392.1, from coordinate 3,915 downwards.
ATTCATCCCGTGTGTTCATTGGCCGTGCCGTCACAACAGACCCACCAATCTTCTGTGGCCATGTTGGCATAACAAATCTACCCATCACAGTCACTGTCAGAAGTAAATCAAATCAATAGGCAGGTAAGGTGATGATAGGAGTTCCTGGGTCGTGCCATTAACGCGCTTGATTGATAACTGATAACTGAAAGGTTAGGACTTTCCAAACACCCAGAGGTGCCTTAACAGAAAGACCTGCTCTTCTAATTCTGAAAAATCAGTCACAAGAAGCGCCTTGTGGTGCACTTTACTTGTCTGACACACAAAGGCTTGCCAAGAGTTGGATTTGACTCAATGACAACCAACTGGTTAAGGTGGCAACGATGATAAAATTCAGCATTATCCTCAGGAAACCTCTAAAACACCACAGAGTAGAGACAGCTATAATCCAGCTTCTCTGCACAACTGCTTCTAACTCTTACTTCACAAAGGCATGGAGGGACAACTCTGGCTCATGAGGGAGGCATTGTTTCCTTGAGTACCTAACCGGGAGAGGAAGGGCCTATCACTCTGATCATTACTTGCTCCAATGAACGTGACTAATGGACAGGAGACTAAGCCTTTTCAGTACTGCTGTGCACATTCATGCAAGATTGAGTCCACCATTTTTTTTGCTGTCTGTAGACATATCTGGGATGATGCTAATAAAAAGGTTGAATGTGGCCCTGCTTGCCCAGAAAGCAGGAGTGTGCTGTTGATCCCGAAGGGCCCAGAAGAGTCTTAATATTTTGTATCAATCCAGAGCAATGTTCAAGAGAAATAGTGAAAGTGAGAAATCAGAGAAAGTGGATGTAAGGAGATCATTACATCCATGAAGAAGTAACACATTACAATGTGCCCTTGTTTACAGCAGAGGCAGATGAGAGTGGGGGAAAGACATCAATGAGATGAGTGTAGGGAGGAGTGATTATTTCCACTGGAGGCCAACTCTACTCCTGTCAAATCTATTACAACTCTTGGTGACCTAGAAGGCAGAGGAGAAATGCTCCAGAGGTTTCCAAAGCTGTATATTGATGAGAGCCGCTTGTCTTGCCATTCTCTCTCTTGGGAAGAGGCTAATGGATTTAAACTTCCCACCGTGCAGCTAGCAGTTCGGCACCTAACCACAGCACCACTCCAGGTTCTTAAATTGATTCTATGGGGCACAATTGAACTGCAAAGCTGAGAGTGACGAAGAATGAAAGCACTTACTGATGCAGACTAAATTTTATACTCTTCACAGAGTTTCCACTACCGCAGACAGAAAAGAAAATCTTCATAATGGGACCAATAAGAAACATCATGTGGCAGTCATGTGCTTATGTTAATTTTATGATTGAAATATAGGGGTGGGGTCTGGCCTGTTAATCTGGAGATAGCCATTGAGTAGGCCTCTATGTGGGCATGGCTTTCTCCTGAGACTTCTGGAAAATCTCGCAATATTTCCCTCATGAAGATGAGAAGCTATCTCCCTCAGTTGTTGGGAGTTGGTCTCAGAGATGATTGATCATGGACAAGACAAGCTGGCAGCGTTCGAGAACCTGGAGGAGCTGGCAGAGAGACCACACAGCTTTGCCCTGATGGAGCCAGACCTCTGAAGCTGGGGCAGCCAGATGGAGACCTGTGCCAGCTATGACTTGCTTCTGCTGGTGATGGACCCTGAGCCCTGGGGGCGAGGTGCCCTGCCAGCACCAGGATTCTGCACCCACTGACCTGTGACTTCGTGAGTCAGAAGAAGACTTTATAGACTGATTTCAGGAATATGAGTTAATATCAGACTTAGGACTTTGAACTGGACTGGGCTGGGATGCTTTCTCCATGCCCCACTTCTTTTGTATATAAACCCTTTCCTTATATCGATATGCGTGTCCTTGAACTTGTTTCTCTAGTCTACCCAGACTGACACAGATCATGACAAAAGAAGAAATGATGGAACTTTTCAAGGGTCTCCTTGTACGTGAATTCACAAGCAACACCAATGGAAGCAGTAGCAAAGGGCTCAAATGGCACATCAGGTAGCATCTGTGACAAAAGACTTCTTAAACGTGTTCACAGGCAAATAGGTCACGTTGAGGACAAAGGTGCACCTGAGCAAAGCCATGACTTTGTCAATTGCATGTGAAATCTAGACAACAGATAAGGAAGAAAAAAAGAATCGCTGATGTGGGACGGAGGGAAGATGGCGGCCAGATAGGAAGCCCACGCCCGGAGCTCCTGGAGATCGGTGAGTGGGGGTGACACAGGGAAGGGTGGGGCTCTCAAATTGGGTTTTGTGACTCCAGGAAAGCTCAGAGCCCTCCTCTGAACCAGGAGCAGGCGCGACCCGCCCGCCCGCGCTCCCCACGGACGTGGGCACAGACGCTGCGGGTTCTTTGGGCTTGGGGGGGGGGGGGGAGATCCTCTGCGACCCTGAGATCAGGGACCTGCAGTTAATGAGCGCCCGCGCGGACCAGTCCTCCCCACCCCAAGGTGCCCAGGGTGCCCAGGGGACACACCACGCAGACCCACACCTCTCGCTCCCCACCCCCAGGGACTCCTGTGTCCCCAGCACAACGGAGGGCCAGCCCCTCCCCCACCCCGGAGGCCCGTGCCCAGGTGCACCTTAAGGGCGCCACCACTGCTCAGGATAAGATCAAGCCATCCCCTAAACCCAAGCCTGCCCACCTGGGCCACACTTTCTAACAGGAGCGAAACGAACACCCGCACTCTCCACAGTTGCCGGCCTCCTCACAGATGCGGCGGGTTCAGGGCGCCCACCTCAAGCCCCGAGACCAAAAGGTCCGCTTTACATTGTCTCCTGGGTAAACAGCCAGCCGGTCCTCCCCACCCCAGAGTACTAGAGAATTTTTCTCCCACCTATCTGTGGCAAGCGCCCCTAGCCAGGAAGAGATCACCTAACTCTCAACCCACCCCCTAAACCCACTCCCCTGCTCAGCCAACACACTCCATCAGATCTGCAAGGCCTAGCTGCAAACAGTGTCTGAGGGAAGCTATAATATAAGACCAGCCTCCTAAAGAGAGACCCCAGGGCCACAAAACACCAAGGAAAATGATACCTAATACGAATAAATCAAACAAAAAACAGTTTGCAGCTTCCACACTATCAAGAAAAGAGAAACTGGATGCGATGCAAGAAGATCAGCTGGACCTAACAGCAGTCATAGAAAATGCGGAGATCGATCAACCACAGAAAGAAATCTTCAAGATGTTACTGACACGTATGCAGTTCTTGAGTGACGCATTAAAGAAGAAAGAAGAATTGATAGACGAGATAAAGGCCACGCACCAAAGGGAAATCCAAGAACTAAAGAGTGAGCTAACAAAAACTAATCATAAGCTCTCAGATTTCAGCCAGAGAATGGAGGAGGCAGAAAACAGGACAAGTGACCTAGAGGACTCACAAGTAGAAATTAGTAAGTGGGAGAAAAAATCTAACAAGTCTATGAGAGAAGCAGAAGAAAATATTAGATGCCTGGCTGATACTATGAAAAGAAGCAACATTAGGATTATCAGTCTGCCGGAGGACGAAGCATCAAGAAAACCAACATCCAAAATAGTGAGGGAATGCTTAGAGGAAAACTTCCCTAGCTTAATGAATGAAAACCATATAACCATACAGGAGGCGGAAAGAACACCAGCTAGACTAAACCCCAAGAAGAAAACACCAAGACATATAGTTGTTAAACTATCCAATTATGAAAAAAAAAGAGAAAACTATGAGAGCAGCTAGGGAAAAAAGGGCAATTACATACAAAGGCAAACAGATAAGAATATGCTCGGACCTATCAATGGAAACTATGAAGAAGAGAAGGGAGTGGAGCAGCATATTCCAAAAATTGCAGGAACATGATGCAAACCCAAGAATACTCTATCCAGCCAAATTATCTATCAAAAGTG